>JAGVSP010003483.1:0-27428 GCA_022494985.1 Micrasema minimum | reverse complement strand
AATTGCAACCTTTTCATGCAGCAGGTCCAGCGCTAGCTGCAGCCCCACGGCCTTCATGTCTGTTTTCTGCAGGGCCGAGGTGATGTACATGTGCATGTCTAGAAACCGCTCCATGGCACCCCCTAGTTCCGCCTGCTCCATCTCCAATTGGGACAACAGCGACACGAACCACTCGAACGAACGCTGCTCGCGGTTGATCCAAAAGAAATCCACCTGGGAATTGAAAAAAGGTTTAAAAAATGCCATTAAAAGCTAACTTATAAAACTCCATATTTCAATAAAGCTCTTTGCATAGGAATGCCAGAAATGCGTCGAATATATGGAGCTATACAAGAAAATGGGGAATTGCGCTAATATATATGTTTATTTGGATTCCTGTGTGACTTTTTGTAAAAATCGTAGAAACATCATCTGATGATAATGTGGCGGAAGTAATACGTCACACGCGCGTCGCGGGGACGAAGCAAATCTACCGACCTCCGCCGAACGCTGCCGAACAACGACGAGACTCATTTTAGCCATCATCGGGACTCGACGCTAATTTTGCACAGATTTCTTGCCGCCAAATTGCGTCAAAATCTAAATTAATTTTGTACATTTCTATCTTCATAATTCATGTCAATCTTAGTTTAAATAGTTATGTTTTCATTTGCATTTGTATTTGTATTCACTTCTGTGTAATAAATGTGCACTAAAACTTTAAGTACTCTTTCATTTCTCTCTGTGCACCCCACACCACAAAAAGTGGTTACCATAATAATTCATCTCCTATACTACGGCCATAGATTATTATGTATTGTCTTTCCCGGCTGCCTCCAAGAAATTTCTCCACTCGCGTCTGTCTTCGGCTACTGCCTATTTCCGCTTATTTAGCGAATATCCACACCAGATAACATTTTTTATTTTCGCCTTTATGTCACATGTTTGAACACCATCCACTAGCGCGTAACTAGCGACATCTATGTATTGATATTGTCTAAACGCCACCACATGGCAGTAAGTCTGAATCTGACATACCTTCCTGAGGTTCATGATGGTCGGCGGTATATCACTGGCCCAGGTGTAGTGGCACTTCGGGCAGCCGTGGCGGGCCTTCCAGTACCGATGCATGATGGACTGCAGGATGGAGGCGAAGGGAGTCACTCCTATTCCTGTTCCTACAAGGACCGCGTGCTGCGCTCGGAATATGTGGGAAGACGGTGCTCCGTACGGGCCGTCCATGTATATCTGGGAAGAGATCATTCTTTATTAGAATGCTATTGTACTTTCCCAATATGCCAGGAAATCTTGATCATTTAACACATCAAGAGAAAGCTAGAAAAATCACAGTTGCTATGTGCATTCATCAAATCATTTGAAAAATGTATAACCGTTCGCTCCAGGATTTAAAAAAAAAACAAGGTTTTTTTCTTATGTCAAAATCAAAAAACGATTTTTTTGGTTCTACGTGATTTTATTATCAAGTTAGTGACAATTGTTTCGCCTTGTAAGGGCATTATCAAACTGTCTTACAAGGCGAAACAATTGTCACTAACTTGATAATAAAATCACGTAGAACCAAAAAAATCGTTTTTTGATTTTAACATAAGATATCATGGAGTTCTACAAAATAAATGCCATATCAATCAATAAGGTTTTTTTTTTTTAATTTTCAAAAAATACATTTTACATGTATTCCCCATGAGTTACAATAAACTCATTTTGGGTCTATAAATAATTACATTTAACATATATATTCATGACAGAACACAAATTATAACAAACAGAATACAATCAAATACAAATACACTAATTATTAACACCTTCCACATACTGCCCGAGGTAATAGAGCTTTAGGCTGTTAGCCACATTACTAGAGCTTCGAATACCCTCAAGAAACCTGTTATACTCCCTACAAGCCAGGTACAGCAGAGAAACTTAAGACCAAATTTTGTAATTTGAACCTGGGTCTTTCTGATCACCGGTCAGGTTTTCTATCCACTGAGCTAAACGATCGGACACATCTCAAGTTTTTAACGAAATGCCTGCTGATCAGTCAACTGAAGAGACGATAGTAGTCATGATTGCTATGATCTTGAGTTTTTCTCAGCAGAAGTCTAAAGCTAGCTAAAAAAGTAATGGGTGTGAAAACACAAGACTTACTTCGAGTGGTTTTCCAACAGGATAGTTAACAAATGGCAGTTGTCCAGACGTTGATTCAATATCAAGAATAGTTAACTCCGTTTGTCCTTCTTCAGCATCCTTACTCTCCTTGTCTTTATCTGGATTAAGGGTTTTTGATAGTCTTCTTCGAGCTGTAAAGAAATAAAGAAATTTTAGAATATACCTTTTCCAAGCGTTTATTTGACTTTTGACAGATCGATTATATATGTCGTTTAGGGGATGTTCTAATGCGTTACCGAATCGGTTTCTCATAAAAATCGACTTTATTTATGAAGAACTTTTAACCAATTTAAGACATTTACATTTTATTTTTGCTCAACATTTTGTAGTTTATAAACAAACCCAGACGTTTAAAAGCAGAGTTTATATTACGAAAGCGCTGCCGTAAAACTTTTTTTTTTAACAGTCTTTATATTCAATAAAAATTCATAATTTCTGTACAAAAGAAACTTTAAATGCAGTCCCGATAAACTCTTTAATTGGAGTGTGTCATCGGGTGCAGGAGCTACAGAAAACCCAAATATGCATAGGACTATTTTATTGGCGTAATGTAAATTGAAAATTCTGTGTCGCGACAAACAAAGAAAAAAAAACAAATAGGTTTTCATTTAAATCACATTTTATATTTTTTCATGGAAAAAAACAACTTTAATAATCTTCGTTGCATAAGTAGGCTCACTAAACATCGATATCGATAAATATTGGATCTGAGGAACATGTGCTTCACTATCGTAAAGAAATAAAAACATGAAGTATTGCATTTTTCGGTCTATGGTTGCCTGTCAATAATTACGGAACTTCATAGGCGCCCATCTGTCAAAAGTAAAATAAACGCTTGGAATACCTATAATAATAACAATTTTCTCAACAGATGTCATACAGATAGAATCACTTAGAAATGTGGAACGACGTATGAGAATTCAATATATTATGGTTATCAGATGATGGGCGGAATGGAAATGTTTTCACACGCCAAGTAAACACGCAGCCGAGGACAGAAAACTCATCTCTGGAAATGCCTCGATAATTCATATTTGTTTCCATATCTTCCCTGTCTCTGTCTCTGTTGGAATGTCAACAATAATTGTATGCATGTGGGGATTTTTAGGTCGTGGACCCTGTAAACCAGCGATTCCCAAAGTGGTATATATCGACCCCCAGGGGTCTATGACAACCTGCAAGGGGTCTACGTTAACGAAAAAAAAATTGGGGGTCCATGATAGTGAATCTCAGCTTACACTGATAGTACGTATTTACTTACATTATACTATCTTATAATATAAAGACATAAAATACATTATTTATAAAAGTACCTATGAAGTACAAAATTTACCATACATGTTTATAAAATTGTGTAAGTTGTAGAATGTAAGGATTCGCTTTGTGGTCGCAATACATTTTGAACTTGTAAAAACCTGCCCATAACGATATACCAGTATCATCTTGTTACAAGCATACGCATTATTAACACTAAACTTCACTACAGTTAGAAATTTACAAAAAATCAATATCAGGTAAGTAGGGGTCTACCAAAAACCGAAAAACATGGCAAGGGGTCTACGACACAAAAAAGTTTGGGAACCTCTGCTGTAAACCTTCAAAATTGGTCTTATCGTACAAATCGTACTGACAAATTAAAAAGTGCATTTACCTAGAGTCAGCATGGATGCGTTGGAGTCTCTCTGTTCACAATTCTCCAAGCTGGGAGTCTTGAAGGCGATGATGGTGGGTTTGGTTCTCATGAAGCGGAAACTGTGAGCCAGGGTCTTGTTCTGAGGACTGTGGTAAGCCAATCCCAAGGCCTGAAGGTGAGCAGTCTGCATCTTGGACTCGTCAAAGTGCTTTTCTGATTCCGATCGCGTGTATTCTCGGAGACTGAAATATTACGTTTTTTTTTCATGAATTTACATATTTTTTCATTTGGTCCTCATCAGCTATAGCATTGATTTTCTTGATTTTTTTTATGTCTGCGCGGTTATACCTACCTCAAGTGAGACTTGTTGAGAAATTATTTTCTTGATTTCATAAACCGTTAATGACGTGACAAGAAAGCATTTCAAACTGTGTATAAATTATAAATAACGTTTTTTTTTCTTTAGAATTCTTTCAAATTCAGGAATATGCTTATTCGAGCGTTTATGCTCGCGAATTTGAAAGAATTCTACCCCATCTCTGTAGAGATATAAAATAAAAAATATACTTACTCCCGTCTTGGGATAAATCCAGATTTGTGTACAAGTACGCCCAAAATGTTGTATAAATATGTAATATGTAACTGCTAACTTAAAGTAAAAGCCCTCATTCATGCCAAATCACAATTTATTGAATCCATTATCTTCTAAATGTAAAGCAAATAATTTATCGAAAAGTAATGGATACTTACGCCATTATCCTATCTCGTTTTTTGGTTTTGACTTGTATATCTGGCATAGATCTAGATTTCTCGAAAGGAGTCTTTCCTTGTAACATTTTCAGTGACAATCTTTTCTCTATTTTTGGCTTCACTCCAACTAAAAAAATAAAATGAAAAAATAATACATATAACACAGGTTCTAAAAAAAAACTAAAAATGTCGTTCAATGTCATGAAAATAAAAAGGACAGAACCACGACTGAAGCTACTCTTTCTTTTTCGAAAATTTAAACTACACCATCAGAAAACAATGAAAAACATGAATCTCGTAAAACATGAAATATTTATTTAAAAAATACCGTTTGATGCACCAAAGTACTCCGATGGCATCTTAGACGTTTCTTTTTCTTCATCAATGGTGAATGCATCATTGTTGTAACCAACTATAGGAGAAAACTCTATGGATTTTTTTTTCTTAGTTGCTACACCATTCCCGTTGGCAGGTGACATACCAATCTTTTGGGTTAGAGCACTTTCCAATTGCCTAGAAGAAAAAAAGTTTTAGGTTATGTTATGTTCATGCAAAGGATTCAGTAATGTGCATACACTTAGACTATTATATTTCACCTATGTTAGAAGCCAATTAGAAT
This sequence comes from Micrasema minimum, assembly GCA_022494985.1. Taxonomy (NCBI): domain Eukaryota; kingdom Metazoa; phylum Arthropoda; class Insecta; order Trichoptera; family Brachycentridae; genus Micrasema; species Micrasema minimum. The sequence continues at coordinate 22,263 of JAGVSP010003483.1, read as the reverse complement.
TTGCATCTCCTGTTTGGAATCCGCAGTATAAAAAATATATCGAACGCATTGAATCTATTCAATTAAAATTTATAGCGTATTGCAAATTTGCAATGAAAATTCCAGATAGGGATGCAAATGATTTTATTACCCAACTGAATTTAAAATCACTGCAATCCCGTAGGAAACTGGCTGACCTAGTTTATCCATATAAAATTATTAATAATATTGTCGATTCTCCACAGCTCTTATCTCAAATAAATTATAGGATCCCCGGAGTCCAGACCAGAAGCAAAACATCATTTATTATCTCGAAATATGATACCAATTCTGGTCAAAATTCGTTTATTAACAGATCCTGCAACACGTATAACAATACGTTTAATTATATAGATTTAAATAAAATAAAATTGGATGGGTTGAAGAAAGATGCTGCAATTATTTTGTCTTAAAAATATGTAATTTAGTCAATTTAATAAGGTGTGTGATGAGTACCTATCCTGTACATACATTGATTATCTAGGTATCATAGTTTTTATTTTTCTAAATTGTAATTTCTAAAAAATATTACTTTTATTTTTCAGTTATGTTACTTTTCCTTTAAAACATTTTATTTATGCGTTACAAATAAGCAACTGTGTACAGGATGGGTACTTTGCAACAATAATTAGTATATAAATGTTTCAATATTTTTAGATACTTAAGAGATAGCCTATAAGTGGACTTTATTGTTAGAAATTAATATTGTATATATTTAAAATAAGTGTATGTCTGTTGGCTGTCCATAAACAAATAAAATAAAGTAAAAAAGGAATCCAAACATTGGAAATTATTCTAACTTCGTAGAAGATCAAGATTAGGTTGGGTTAGGTTAAATAATGAGAAGCAGCGGTTTTCCCTCAAAGTCTAAAATATATAACAGGAAAAATTAAACCAATTTCCATAATTGAAATTCCAAAACACATTCCAGAAAACAGGAGTGGAATTGGCTAGTCCATTCCAATAATTAATTGGAGCTTTCTGTTTTCTATTTGATAATGTTCTCCTCTATGGCTGCGAATCATGGCACCTAACCAGGGCCCAAAATAGCAGACTTCTGAGTTTTGAGAATAGGTGTCTTAGAAGTATATTAGGTGTGCGGTGGTTTGACTTTGTAAGGAACTCAGCAACCCTTGGTATCTACTGTCATCCGGCGAATGCGGTTCGGCTGGCTAGGCCAAATACTACGTATGCCTCCCGAGAGCCTTAACCATGCTTGCCTATTTTACAAGGCATCAGGTACTCGGCGTCCTGGTCGTCCACTGTTGACAATTCGTCGGCAGTTTGCATCAGAGCTGCGGGACGTGGAATTTCAGATAAACATTATCAACTCGTCCTTCTTAAAAGCGCCATGTTTTTTTTGAAGCAATTGTTGACTTTGTGATTTTAATAATTTTATACATACAAAATTAAAAAAGTTGAAATCTTACTTGCTAGTTCCTTTCGGTATAACCGGAGGTACCTCGCCATTGTGTAATTTTTCTCGTTCTGTCTCAAACCAATCGTATAAGCGATTTGTCCACTGTCCAACGCCTCTGATGTGAAGCCACATATATCCTGAAGAAAAAATGCGATAATTTCATATAAGACATTCGAAGCCAGAAATGTTAAAATTAGTTTCAGGATAGATAAATAAAAACAAAATGGAATAATCTAACGATTAACACATTGAACTGGAACTAAAAGACAAAGACCTGTATAATAAATGCATATTTTATATTAATGCAAAAACATATGGTACGCAAAATTACATTAAAATCCGTTTGACGGGCACTTAATTGGGTTCTTCCCGATTTTTTATTTTTGATTTAAAAAAATTTATTGAAAAATTACAATATCAAGGATATTTTTAAAAAAAATTTACGATGTCATTTGAAATTTCTAGCGCGGTTTGAAATAGCACTTTTTCAAATCGCTCGCAAAATCCTCCATTTGGCACGCATGCGGTGTGACGTCACAGCAATATAGGCGCTCACTACGGAATGAATTTCCCGCCTTTCATACTGGACGGGTATGACGTCATTAACCAATAACGGGCGCTAAAAATCATTCGTATTTTCGTATTTTAAAAACATAAATTTATAAATAAAAATCGGTGTGCGTCGGACCACACGGTGGAAGTTATACTTCTTTGGCCATTCTCATACACCCACTCACGCACACAAACAGACAGGATATATAAATGAAATATAAGACATTTTTCAATATTATTCAATATATTTATATATCAATACGTGACTTCATTATTATATTATACACCTATATTATCAATATCAGTATCAATAAAAGTATCGATACTTGTATCAAAACAAGTATCAGATACAAGCATCAGTGACTGTGGCGCCATTTTCTCTTAAGCGCCATTTTCTCTTTAAAATCAGCGTGACGCGGTTTCTCGACCAACATCCCACCCCAAAGTGTCTAACGGGCGCAAAGAAGTATAACTTCAAAAACAACATTTTTGATCATTGTGTTTTATATCGTTGGAATTGTAAAAATATACTTTAAATATTTATAACGTTTTCAAGGATATTTATGCTATCGGGAAGAACCCTATTACATAAAATGATGCTCCGAGTAAACGAAAGGTGGAAAATTACATCAAATATCGTTCAACATATTAATTTAAGGATACTTTAAGAGCAGTAAAAGAGAAATCATAGTTAACAGATTAAGATATTTAAACATGTAGGTTAGATTAATTTCATGATCAACTGATAAAAACGCATGAACCATTCATTAGAAGCACAATTTATTTCAAAAGTTCAATAAACAATTTCATAAGTTGTAATTTTTACCTTCTTGTTCAGGAGCGCTACTGATGGTGAAAGGATGCCACTCGTACTTAGCAATGGCCGGAATATTAACAAAAATATAGTCCCCAGGGTGGTAGTCGAAGTTCTGCGGTCTCTTGATGACGAGGTGCGTCACCTTGGACGGAAGCAGGATCCCGAGCTGATGTAGGTTCTTCCAGTGTCTCCGGTCATCCAAGCCCAGCGAGAGATTCGCTCGAAGAAGTAGACCACGCCGGGAACGATAAACCACTTCCAGAAGTTTGGTCCGTGGAAGATCAAAATACCCCAGAATGGAATGTACAGAAGGTGCGTCCAGTAGAAAACCTTCAAAATACGTCTTATTTAACAATAGTTCGTAGTAAATTATAGGACGGAACTAAGAATCCAAGAAATTGATTATTTTAATTTCATTGGAAATTTATGGCAAATCAGTCGAATGTGATTTAAATGTATTAATATTTTCATCATCAGCTTATAAATTTTTGATTAAAAATCGAATAGTTTTAATCGAGAAATCTTAGCATAGTTTATTTGAATTGGGTATTCTAGCCACACTGTTTATTCTGGTATTCCACAAGGGTCCGGTGTTGGCCATCTTCTTCTATTGAATAATCAATATTTATTTAGTAAACTAAAAAACTAACACTAAACTAACCATCACGCCATTTCCCCGTAGGGGTAGGCAGAGAGGATAGAACGCCATATCACCCTGTCCTGACAGACTTCATTTGCTTCCTCTACATTCATACACATCTTCTCATGCACATACGCCGATTATTCCGACTTTTTACATGACCAATTTCAAGTACTTGACGTACTTGGTCATGCCATGTCTTTTTTGGCCTTCCGCAACTTAAACATCCAGGCACACTTGCATTTAAACTTCTTTTAGCCGTTCTTTCATCACTTATTCGCTCCACATGACCAAACCATCGTAAAAGTCCTTTCTTAATTTTGTCGATAATGCTTATCTCAGCCTTGCACTCTGCTCTAATTTCGACATTTGTACACCACCATTTATTTATTCGTTTTTTTAATATCTTTATTTTGCAAGGACAGATCACACGTAAATGCTGATAAATGATAAAGACTAAAGTTAAAAAACTAAAGTTACAAAACCTTGTTTTCAGAATATTGACCGAAAGAAACAACATGTATGTACACTTATTAACAATTAAACAACAAATACAAGTTTCCCTGCTTCTGCAGCATTTTCAGATAAGTAGAGTTTTTAAAAAGACAATAAACTTTATGAAAAACCACGATTAAAATAGAAAAAAGTTGTTTATTTACCTCAAAGCTTCCACCTCTCCTCACAAAAGCCTGTGAGCAGATGAACATGATGAAGAGAATGATGATCAGGCACACGCCAGTTGGGTTGGCGCACCCTCCCACCAAACCAAAGAGACCAGGTTCTGCTGTCAGCAGCCACTGATTCAGGGTATAGTTGGCTTTATTGACTACTGGGTCGTTTACCACAATCACACCTGAGGGGAAAAATAGCAAAAAACTTAAAATTTTCGTTTATGACAGTTGAAACAGTTTTCACCAAGAAGTTTGTACTATGATAATAACAATTGGAGGTATAATAACCTCAGATAGCTGACGTTCATTTTTGACGCGGCATTGTAGATTGTAGGTAATGCGGTCCTTCCTATTCCTTACTAACTAACTAACTAACCATCTCGCCATTTCCCCGAAGGGGTAGGCAGAGAGGATAGAACGCCACACCGCTCTGTCCTGGCACACTTCTCTTGCTTCCTCCCCATTCATACATCTTCTCATGCACGCACGTCGATTATTCCGATTATATTTCATATTTAATCGTATTGCATAGAAAGAGAAGGCTTTATGATTATCGAGTGTTGACTATTTGCCTGATGACAATTCGTCGGCAATTTGAGTCAGAGGTCGAAAGAGAAGGTAATCATAAATACTATCGTGTGGTTGGTTATATTTGTTAAAATTTTAGTATTACCGACACGGTGTTGACTTACTGAAATTAAGAAGGTGCATGAGGGTGTGAAGAACGCTGAAGAAGAAGATGAGCATCCGGTGACTTTTGTGCAGGTAGATGTGTTGGTCCAGGGGCAGGACAAGACCAAGTCCTCTGTACGGAGAAATGTTATGCAGCGTCGTAACATGAGAACAAGGACCCACATGCAGTCGAAGTTTAGGCACTGCCCTGAAATACAGAGACAAAATATACACATTGTACTGCAACACCATATCAAATTAGAAAAAAAATACATGACCAAAACAACTTTTTCGCCATTATAAAATAAAATGTTATATCAATTCAAAATGTGTTCCAGCTCTACAGCTTGCTACTGATACTACTTTTCCCTTTCTGCAACAAATCTTGATAGGTTATTGCATTGGTACACTAAGCTTTCCGAAGCTCCAACCCCAACTCTCTCAAGACTCGAGTGTTCAACCAAAGCATTCTCCCTCCTTACTTATGGCGCGGAAAAAAATGACTCTGACCAAGCAAACTCCCTTAAGTTTTCAAAATTTCACGGGACCCCTGGAGAGGATTAGTTGGAAAACATTTAAAGACCGAAAAAGGAAAGTTGGGTCCCCCCGCCAACAAAAAAGCTGCGACGTGTGGAGCGAATTCGGGTTAAGTGGAAAAGGGCCGGGCACATAGCCAAACGACGGGGTCGGGGGCGAAACCGTCGGTGTGGAGACCGAGAAAAAAAGGCCCCAAGGGGCGTCCACGATGGATGGGTGGCCTCAGGAATCTGTTGTCAAAATGATCATCGCTTTAATTAAATTCAGGTTTTTAAGAAAATTTTTAAAAAAAAAGGTTTTTCTAAAAAAACAGAAGATGTATGTACAAAGAAAAAAATAAACTTAAAAATTTTAAAAAATTTAATTTAAAGGATTAAAATGAAAAAGTTTATTGGGGGGAACTGCGCCCAAATCACTTACCGCATGCTCTAGCGACAATAACATATCCATTGGATTTTCTGTACTGGATGGCTCTCGATATAAACAGGCCAAGGTTGACGATGATGAAGGCTCCGAAGAACATGAGGAAACGTATTATTCTTCAAGTATGGTGTGGACAGCTGGTAGGGCCTCAGTGCTATTATCTGGCCATACTTGGAAGCTGGTGGAGGTTTGGGCTTTGGTGGGACTAGCCATCGATCTATCTGAAATATTTAATCATATATTTTTTTATAATGATCGGAAAAATGATCTCAAAATATTTGGACACTAAATGATCTACCAAATTCCTAAAATTTCCATTAAAGTATAAATCTCGGTTTTACATTATTTATCTATATTAGTTCAGTGTTGTACAAGAGAATTATAAGTTAGTATATGTATAATATCTGGCCATTAAAATTTGTCAAAGATTCAATTACACATTTAAAAAATCAGCTAGTTTAAAAGTTCACATTAAATACAACTTATACAGAAAAATAACAAATATTCTTGAGAATTGGTGTATGTGTATATTGAAATTTCTATCAAATTTTTGCATTTTTTTTAATATGACGAACATTTCGGGAGGGTTTTTTCATTCGAAAACATAATTTATGATTGGTATATTTATGTTTTTTTTTTTTTTTTACAAAAAGAAACATTTGAGTTCTTATGATATACTCAAATATTTCCTTTTTCGGGCTGCTTTCAAATAGTCGGAAATAACTGTGTCAGAAAGCAGGAAACAAGTTGTGTTGGAGTGGGATTCGAACCTAAAGATTCTAATCCGGAATCCCCGAATCTACCACTAGACCACAACCCGGCTCAAACCCGGTTTTTTTTTAATATAACACAATTTATAAGAAGTAGATACAGAAACATAATTTATAATTGGTAACTGTAATTAATGAAAATTACAGTATTATTAATGATTTGTATTTATTATTCAAAACAAAAATCGTATTGAAATGCGAATGAATGGTAAAAGAACGGCTAAAAGGATTTACGATGCGAGTGTGTCTGGATGTTGATGTCGAGGAAGCCGGAGAAAGACATGGCATGATCAAGTACAACAAATAATTGAAAGCGGTCATGTGATGTCGGAATAATCGACGTGCGTGCATAAGAAGATGTATTAATGTGAGTTAGCAAGAGAAGTGTGTCAGGACAGAGTGAATGATTTTATCAATTTTTCAAATATATTTCTTACCTAATTGTTAAATTTTCTAAAAGTTAATGTAAATTACAGTATTATTGATGATTTGTATTTGTCATTTAAAACGAAAATCGTTTTGAAAAATGATTTACGCTTTCTCCATTTTAGAAAGATATTTTACGATGGTTCGGTGGAGCAAATGAATGGTGAATGAACGTCTAAAAGGATTTACGTGAGTGTATGTGAGTGTGTCTGGATGTAGATGTCGAGGAAGCTGGAGAAAGACATGGCATGATCAAGTACAACAAAAAATTGAAAGTGGTCATGTGAAGTCGGAATAATCGGAGTTAGCAAGAGAAGTGTGTCAGGACAGAGTGATGTTGCGTCGATGGGGAAATGATTTTAACAATTTTTCAAATATATTTCTTACCTAATTGTTAAATTTTCTAAAAGTCCTCCATGTTTTTGAAGTTGGTTCTTTAGTGATTCGAAGGTTATGGTTCCTCTTCTTTTTGGGTCAGCGTCTTCTAGTAAGGCATCAGATAAGTCTAGTAATTGTTGTTCGTTGAAATTCATTCCATTTCTCTTCCATACAAGCTCGAAGGACGTGTCTAAGCTCTCTTTGTTGGATCAATCCATCTCCTGTAAGATAAATAAAAACAATATAATTTTTCAAAGAATCAGCTTCATTTATTCCATCAGGAACATAAATATAGCCTTAAATCCCATTAAAAGGTAAGATTATAATATGATTAACACAGGAATAAGAAAAACTGAAGATATCGGATAAATGACTAGGGTTAGAAATTTCGGATAGGATATCATAGAAACCTAGCTAGAAGTTAAAAAAGGAGAACTGTAGGAAAATATTCTGGATTCAAGTATTCTTCAGTATGTGGTACATTTTTCTATACTTTTACTGTATTACACTCTGCAATCGTGCTTTTTACTTCTGATGCAAAATAGCTTACTGATGATGTTGTTTTACAGCGCGCAACCCTAAATCTTCTGTTCCCAGTAATTTCTTTCACCCAATTTATTCAGATCAGCCTACACGTTGTCCATATAACGCTGTCTAGGCCTACTCAGAGATTAAACTTCAACAGGCTGATGCGTATTTCTTACTTACATAAAATTTCTCAGCCCTTGAAAAGCTTCCTTGATGATATTGTGTTGCGCATTGCGCATTTCTGATTCTTTACGCCCAATGAAAGTCCCACCCTTTCCCTAGACTGTTTTAAAGACCGTTGAGTCTTTTTTCAGTCCAGCACAACTATGCCGATTTTTTCAACAAGCTAAACCGCGATTTTAAGATTATCAGTGTGATAAAATTTCGGATGAATTTACGTGATGTACGCGAACAAATTATTTCCATCACCCAAATCAACCAAAGTCGGCTCAAATTAACAGTAGTAGGGAAACATTAGTTACTACCCCGATAATTATTTATTACGTAGTACTACCACGCGTGTGGAGACCGGCATACTGGCTCGCCAGGTTCACCATCCCAGACATCCACCCGAGCATCCGGGGTTAGGATCTCAATGGAGGGAGATGGAAGAGAAGGCATCAATTCTGGAGGGTTAAGGGAACAAGAGGGGAGGGAACAAAATGCATGCATGCATCACAGACTATCATCCTATCTGGCAGACACTAATTCATACGTCCCCTGCCGTACCTTATCACAATTTCCTTATTTCATACGGCCACTGCCGTACTTTATCTTCTTTATATAGGCCAGCTGATTTTAGCAGAGATTAATATAAATTATTGTCTTTATACGTAGCTCTGTTCACGACATGCGATAACCAAACTAACCCATCATAATGTACTTAGAATATATTTTTGTTTTAAGTAACATACCATCAAGATCGTAGACTTTGAATAGAAATCTAATTTTATCGTCAGGAGATTGTCCGGCAAACTGGTGCATGGCATCCAAGAACTCCTGGAGTGATATGGACCCTGAATTGTCTTTGTCGAATATTTGGAATACGCGCTCTGTGAAGAATGGCTGAAATTACAAATTAAAATTAATTAGGCCGTTTTAAAGAATCACCTCCAAATGATAACATTAAGTGTGAAGTACATAATCTATAATTTTCATTAGTTTGTACAATAATAAATTAAAATAGGTATGTTAGTATGAAAATAAGCCGAAATCCTGAAAATGAGTCTGGCTCTAAACGCCTCCAAGGAATCCCAAAATACTTATTTATTTATCAAAGTAAAACTTCGTGCAAAAGGCATTTGACATCACAAACATTTCTTCAATATTTTGCTCACCTATTTTTAGTTGCTTTTCTTAATTAAATATGGGTTGTTATATTTATTACAGGTAGTTAGTTTTCATATTGATATTTCATATGTGATACCCTGGACTGGTACTGAAGCGTAAGACTGATCATCTTGCCTTCATGTAATAAAATGATCAAGATACATTGCACTTGGTGTACCAATGCAGTGCCCTATGCACCATTGAGTGCGAATAAGGGAAAGTAGTAGTAGTAGTTAAAAAAAAATTATTATTATTATTATGGGATAATTTATATAGCGCCGTTTTCGTATAAATATACCTCAAGGGAGTGAATACAGTATGGTACTTTTTTACGGTTTACAGCTTGCTGTATTTAATCTAAATCTAATTTAATCTAAATGTATTTAATCTAATTAAAGTATCTAATAAGTGCTTATCAAAAGAGACCTAATTGGCAGTGCATAATGGAGTTCTAGTACCAACCCTTATGCATGGAAGCGAAGTATGGAGTTGGAAAAATAAGGATGAAAGTAGATTGAATGCAGTTGAAATGCGATCTCTCAGGCGAATGTGGTAAAAACTATGTGTGATAGGTGCACTAATGTTGAAATTGGAGCAGAATGCAAGGTTAAGATAAGCTTTATCGACAAAATTAAGAAAGGTCGTTTACGTTGGTTCGGTCATGTAGAGCGAATGGATGATGAAAGAACGGCAAAAAAAAAAATGATGCGACTGTGCCTGGATGTAGAAGTCGAGGAAGGCCGAGAAAGACATGGCATGATCAAGTAAAACAAGTGCTTTAAAGTGGGGCATATAAGAAGTCGGAATAATCGACGTGCGTGCATGAGAAGATGTATGAATGTGGAGGAAGCAAGAGAAGTATGCCAGACAGAGTGGTGTGGCGTTCTATCCTCTCTGCCTACCCCTAGATAGTTAGTTAGTTAGTTATTTATATCATTTTCTTTGGTATTTTCCATATTTTACCTATTTTATTTCTGAAAAACTGTAATTGACCTCTCAAATCTTAGTTTCTTTATATCTAGTTTCGTACCTAATATAAATTTAAGCGGTTGCTTTTTCTATAAGTAAATAAATAAGGTTAGACTATATAAGAATGTACATACTCACATTCTTTGAGATAACAATTTTCTGGAACTCCTCCCTTCTGATTTCCTTTTCGTCTCCCACAGTTTGTCTAAATAAAGTCTCCAGCCATTCCAAACTGCTCTTGTCAAATCCTGTTCTTGGTCTGAAAATTTCAAAATGCTTTATCGTTGCTGTCTTTACCATTTGTTTGTATAGCTCGCTATAAGTCCGTAATGTTGATTGAAAAAATATTAATAATTTGAATTTTTCAATGAAAATTACTACATATTCTATACATGGAGTAACAAGTTCATGGTACAATCTGAAAACTGGTGAATCTACATCGTATTAAATAATACAAGCTTCTCATAAAAGCTTTCATAAATGCAGCGATTAAGTAAAATTGCACAAATTATGAATAAAATATTTTTTTTAAATTTTGTTTTGTATATGGATATTATTAATTTGACTTGAAAATAAATAAAATAAAATAAATTTGAACGGGTGGTGGCCAGTGGGTAGCGTCGCGGTCTCTGAGTCCAGAGATCGTCGGTTCGAATCCCCACTTCGACACGACTCGATTCCTATTTTCAAGCACAAGCCGCTTAGGCTTTATTGAAAATAGTATTTACAAATCGAAATATGTGCAAATATCATAAGATTGCATAGATTTCTTTTTTTTTATAAAAAAAAAAAAAAAAATAATGATGATATTGATAACAATTATTTACAAAAAAAATATCGAAAAAAAATGTAATATCAAAAAATTGTATTCTACAAAATCGATTCCAAATATGATGTAGATTCACTGGTTTCCCGCTTGTACATCGAGTTTTGTTAAACGGTGTATAGAAGATGAACCTGTTTTTGAATCATTTAATTGGACTTCGAGGGATAATGTAACAATGTAAAAGATAAGTACCTTAAATCTAATTATCCCACAAAGCAATAACATTAAATTTGAAATTGAAAATAGTGATTATATCATCATCATCATCATCATCATACCATATCCGCTCCCTATGTGGAGCATATGGATTCCACAAACTGCCTCCAGCTCCCGATGCGGCAGCAGCTCCCGTGCATCCTCCAAAGTCAAGACCACGTCCCGCAGCTCTGACGCAAACTGCCGACGAATTGTCGACAGTGGACGACCAGGACTCCGAGAACCTGATGCCTTGTAAAATAGGCAGGCATGGTTCTCGGGAAGGCATACGTAGTATATGTCCCTAGCCGCCGCCGAACAGTGATTATAATATACAAAACAGTTTCTTTTAAAACGATTTAAATTTTAACCGTTCACCCTTTCTAGTGAGTTCTTGTTCGAAGGTTTAACACCAATAATATGCATCTCCTAAAAAACGATGATTTTATACCAGGTATAGATTTACCATATAAAATAATATTATATTGGTTCAATAAATTTATTTATTTTATTTATTACATTTCACATTTAATATAATTACAATAATGGGATGGCGACTCAATCAGCCAATGATCTGGCTCCGACTCACTAGATAGTCCGTGTCGAGTCAGGGCATTGTAGTATAATACATAACACATTGTAGTACTAAACATAATTGAATATTTACATAATTAGTATAATAGAACCAAGTTTGGATTTCGTCAAATTTAGAATTTTACAAAACAATATTTTTGCATACCAAATTTTAAAAATTACATAGCTTATATTTTTGCAGGCATTTTCAATAAATCCACGACCCATTAGACTTATCCAACTAAATGACACCGACCCCGTACTTGGAGAAGTCGGTTAATAATTTGATTTGTATGTGTGTCTATTTGGTTATATATCTTAGGTCCAATAAATGTGAAGTGGCGCTGCGCTAACGTTGTTTTCCTTTTAGGAAGTAAATAATTTATATTTGAGGCAAAGCGAGTGTTTCATGTTTTGTTGCGTTCTGCACTTGTCAATACTCCAAAAATTTCACTAAGCATGATTAATGAATCAATATTCACTGCACTTGTGTAGCGACGCAGTGCCCTATGCACCATTGGGTGCGGATAAGGGAAGTATTAGTAGTAGTTGTTGGTATATTTACCCCTTTCGCATGAAATATTTGTGAGAATTTTTCTAGAGTAATGACGTCATCCCGCACAGGACATACGACACACTCTCCAGGCTGTTCCACGAGGTCTATCTGTTTGTCATCCCCTGGAAATATAAAAAACAATCATTTAAAAATTCTATCTAGGTACAAAATCGAATGAAAAAACACTCTGTATTCCTAGACCACACACTTCCATTTTTACGAAATCATTCACTGTCCAGGCTGCAAGACTATGGAACGATTTACCACTGGATGTGAAAGATGCACCCAACTTATTTGTTTTTAAGAAACATATTGAAGCATTACTACCTACCTTCCTCCTCAAGCCTTTAAAACTTTAAATCATGTAAATAATGCAATGTTATTTTTGAGCTTTATCTTCCCACCAATGCTCGTAAACAATAAATGATTATCACTAAAAAAACACTAAGGGTTTTTAATTAATAGCCTTCACTATTTCGCTATTATCCAACAAAGGGTGGCTTGAAAGATATTTCTTAAAAGCAATAAGCCGCCCTTGTATACTTGCTATGTAATTGTACATGAAGTTTTAAATAAATAAATAAATGAAATAATAATAAATTAAAAAAACCGAAATCACAAAAATCGGTGGTCTAGAAGAAGGTTACCTCGTATTTTGGCGGGAAGAAGAGACTTGAATTTAGAACATACGATGAATTCGAATGAATGAATGAATGATGAATGAATGAATATGCATGCATAAACAAACAAATAAATGTAAATTGTGAATCATGACCGAATTATTTAATGAATTCTTTCTTTTTTCCAATCTAATGCTTAATTAATTAATTTTAGCGGAGGAATTGAAGAACAGGTGATATAAATGAAAGAAAAGAAATGAAAGATTATGAAATTAAACACTTTTAGTTTTAAACTACTTTTTTAATTATTTAACACTCCAACCGGTTTCGGAGACACTACTCCTTCATCAGGATTTGTATAATAATATTATAAAATTAAGTATATAAAGTCGCCTAACTAAAAAAATGTTGAAGTGGTGGGCCAGGTACTGGGATTAAGGGTGGAGAGGGGAATGAATCGGGGAGGAACACATGATCGGTGCATTTGGGGTAGACCACTTATAAATACAAAGTGAGTGCTACAAACATTGAGTTTAAGAATAAAAGATTGATTGATTTGTTTGAAATAATGAATGAATGAATGCATGAATGAATGAATGAATGAATAAATGCATGAATGAATGAATGAATGAATAAATGCATGAATGAATGAATAAAATGCCATGAATGAATGAAATGAATGAATGAATGCATTTTTTATGCGTTTGATAATATGCATCGATTCGGTATTTCTAATGTCATTAAAAAACATAAATTAGTCAAAAATACTCTTAGTTTGTATAAGCTTTTACAGACACTAGTGCAGTGATCTATGGTTAGGTTAAGTTATCAATAAAAGTCGTATAATAAATTTTAAAAAGGCACTTACGTCAGTCTGGCTTTGAGAAACTCTACCCAGTCCTCTTGCGACAGATATTCCTTCTGTGATTGGTCAAAAAGTTGAAAGAGCTTTTCTATGAATTCCTGGAAAAAGAAAAAAATCCTTTATTAGTAAAAAGTCAATTTGAAAAAAAATACATAGCAACAAACTGACCGTAAATATATATAATATTTCGTAAACATAATCGTAAATATGGTATATGGAGGCAATTATAAATCAATTAAAAAATTTTGTGCCAGCATTTGAGTTTTTTCAAAATGTTGTGAAATCTATGGATTTTGTCTCAATTTAGTCAGTTTTGACTAACTAACTAACCATTACGCCGCGCCGTTTCCCCGTAGGGGTAGGCAGAGAGGATAGAACGCCATACCACACTCTGTCCTGACAGACTTCCTTTGCTTCCTCTACATTCATACATCTTCTCATGCACATACGGCGATTATTCCGACTTTTCCACACGACCACTTTCAAGTACTTGACGTACTTGGTCAAGCCGTTCATATCATCACTCATATCGCTCCACATGACCAAACCATCGTAAAAGCCCTTTCTTAATTTGGTCGATAATGCTTATCTCAGCCTTGCACTCTGCTCTAATTTCGACATTTGTGCACCTATCTTTCATAGTCTTAACCACACACATAGATCGCATTTCAACAGCATTTCAGTCCTACTTTCGTCTTTCTCTTTTTCCAACACCCACGCTTCACTACCATACATAAGGGTTTGTACCTACCAGAGCTCCGTTGTGTACTGCCAATTTTGCTACTTTCGATAAGTTCTTATTTAGACAGTTTTAATGTGTCAAATTGTTGTTCCTCCACAATTCGTCGGTTATTTTATTGAAATAATTGATAAAAAAATACAGATTATTATAATAGAATTTTTTTAACGAAACTACGGATATTTTAAATAAAAAAATATTAATCAACTGTTTAAAAGAGTATAATGTAATAAGATCCAGTAAAAAAGGCTTTGTTATAATATTATATAGAAGGCACTAGATTTGCGTGGAAAATACTGTAAATTTCGGCGTCACGGATACAGAAAATTCTGCTATTTCTCCCTGCTTATAAAGAGCCGTCTGCTGTCGCCACAACTAATGAATCTGTATCATATTTGGAATCGAATGTGTAATATGACTTTTCAAACTGAGCTTAATGCCTTTTTTTTCATAAGTACCTGCCTACCGTAGATTAAGTAAATTTGCACAAATTCTTTAATTTGACTAAATAAATGATATCTGATAACAATTTGCAAATATATATGGAAGCGAAGCATGGAGTTGGAAAAATAAGGATGAAAGTAAATTGAATGCAGTTGAAATGCGATCTCTCAGGCGAATGTGTGGTAAAACTATGTATGATAGGTGCACTAATGTTGAAATTAGAGCAGAATGCAAGGCTGAGATAAGCATTATCGACAAAATTAAGAAAGGTCTTTTACGTTGGTTCGGTCATGTAGAGCGAATGGATGGTGAAAGAACGGCTAAAAAAATATATGATGCGACTGTGCCTGGATGTAGGAGTCGAGGAAGGCCGAGAAAGACATGGCATGATCAAGTAAAACAAGTGCTTGAAAGTGGGCATGTAAGAAGTCGGAATAATCGACGTGCGTGCATGAGAAGATGTACGAATGTGGAGGAAGCAAGAGAAGTATTCAAGGACAGAGTGGTGTGGCGTTCTATCCTCTCTGCCTACCCCGAAATACCTATACTTCGGGGAAATGGCGTGATGGTTAGTTAGTTAGTTAATCTACCAAATCGACTCTAAATATGACGTAGATTCACTGGTTTCCCGCTTGTACATCGAGCTTTGCGAGGTATACTAATATAATCAAATTAATGTAATTTAAGAACATTATCATAGTATAATTTTGACTCCAAATTGTGTAAAAATTATTTTAAATCATACGGAATAATCAATTTGCGGTGGTTTTGTATAATATTTTGTGTTATTGAAACGACAGCTGAGTGATTCATAGACAGTTTGAGTGATAGACGGGCAATTTAAACGACTAAGTTGAGTGATCTTATTCATTTTGAGTATAAACTCAATACCTTACATATACAACACCATACACTATCATACTTCATACACCAGATGTTCCCAAACTAGAAGGCACCGTGCGAATAACTTGAGATGACCATTTTTATACGTACACGCATAATATTTATATTTATTTTATTAGAGAATTACAAGTCACAAGTTCTCTTAAGTTATACAATACATTAACAGCCAAAGAATTATAATACAATCATACGTTGGTAAGTTTAAAATAGAGAAAATAATAACATTGAACAGCTTAAGCACTAATAACACACACGTATATTATGTTTTACAGGTAGATATAATATACAACCCTTATGTATGGTAGTGAAGCGTGGTGTGTGGAAAAAGAAGGATGAAAGTAGACTGAATGCTGTTGAAATGCGATCTATGTGTGGTCAGACTATGTATGATAGGTGTACAAATGTCGAAATTAGAGCAGAGTGCAAGACTGAGATAAGCATTATCCACAAAATTAAGAAAGGGCTTTTGACGATGGTTTGGTTATGTGGAGCGAATGAGTGATGAAAGAACGGGTAAAAGAAGTTTAAATGCAAGTGTGCCTGGATGTTTAAAGTGCGGAAGGCCGAGAAAGACATGGCATGACCAGGTACGACAAGTACTTGAAAGTGGTCATGTGAAAAGTCGGAATAATCGGCGTATGTGCATGAGAAGATGTATGAATGTAGAGGAAGCAAAGAAAGTCTGTCAGGACAGAGTAGTAGCCACGGGGACGTAGCGGTAGGCAGAGACAACAGCGGACGTCCAGGGTGCTGTGAAACCAGATGCCTTGTAAAATAGGCAAGCTAAATAGCAGGCTACATAGTTTTGAAAATAAGGTGCCTCAGTTGAATGTTTGTGTGCGGTGGTTTGATTTTGGTATCAGTAGGTATTGGTACTGTCATCCGGCGAAGACGTTTTGGCTGACTGGGCCATATACTACATAAACACGCCCGATCATGGATATTAACTATCTAACTAACTAACCATCACGCCATTTCCCCGAAGGGTAGGCAGAGAGGATAGAACGCCACACCACTCTGTCCTGGCATACTTATCTTGCTTCCTCCACATTCATACATCTTCTCATGCACGCACGTCGATTATTCCGACTTCTTACATGCCCAAAAACTTTTGGTTGTCTGTAAAGTCGGTTTGCGGACGATAATTTTACGTGTTAACGTCATAAGAAAACATGAAAAAATAGCATACTTTTATGAATTGAACTGAATTGTTATTACTGAATTATCATTATTTTGTATAATACAAAGCAGGAGTTGATTAAAAATGTTGAATTGTCGGTCACAAACCGAACGCTGAGGCCGATCGTGCCTCTCTATCGCTTGTTCCGCGCTCTCGCTTGCACACTCGGCTCAGGCGGAACGTGACCATGAGTCATGCTTTTTCGTGTGAGATTTATTAGACGTTATCACGTCAAAAATGGATAAATCAAATTGAAAACAAGTTTGAGAGCCACTGCGCTCCTTCATACGCTTGATTAGCGGCAAAATAGTTTGTGGCTCGGAGCTAAGATTAGGACCGATGAATAGTTTAGTTGGGTTTCAAGTGAATGTAATAATGTGTAATTTACGTGTCACACGGACTACCATTTGGAAATATAAAGAAAATACAATAATTTATAATCGCGACCTGCGGCTTTTATAGCGTAATAGGAATTTAATTCAATCAGATATTATTGATATCCCAACAGAGACAGAGAAACTCTGGAAACGAATGTGGATTATCTAAGCGTTTACAGGGCTTATGACCTGTCATTGGCTGGGTTAAGTGGCCACTTGATGTAAGTACTACAACATTTCCCATTCCGCCCATCATCTGATAACCATATATGACATTTTTTTGGAAACTACTATATAATATTGAGTTCATCTTCGTCGCTCCGCATTACAGAAAATTTCTATGCAGGTGACCTCTGTTGAGAAGATTGTTAAGCATTTTTTGGCAAAGTAATTAAGTTCGGATGAGCCTTACCTACACTAATAAAGATGATTGCCAAAAAATGCTTAACAATCTTATGGGGAATGTTGTAGTACATCAAGTGGCCACTTAACCCAGCCAATGACAGGTCATAAGCCCTGTAAACGCCTAGATAATCCACATTCGTTTCCAGAGTTTCTATGTCTCTGTTGGGATATCAATAGTATCTAATATCAGCCCAGCATGGGTATAATCCAGTTATTTGTCTACAAGTATTTGTATACATTCAAAATGTTGTTAATTCAATCAGTTCACAGAAATTTATATTTATTTATTTATTTATTACATTTCACATTTAATATAATCAGAATAATGGGATGGCGACTCAATCAGTAGAGACCCATGCCAATGATCTGGCCCCGACTCACTAGATAGTCCGTGTCGAGTCAGAGCATTGTAGTATTATACATGACACATTGTAGTACTAAACATAATTGAATATTTACATAATTAGTATAATAGAACCAAGTTTGGATACAGACAATTATAGTACATAAGCCGTGACAGTGGTAGGGGGAATGAAAGCATTTGTTCCTGTACATCGCGTAAATTCATCCGAAACAGTATCACACTGACAATCCTTAAAATCGCTATTTAGCTTATTGAAAAAATCGGTAGAGTTGTGCTGGACTAAAAAAAAACTCATAAGTCACTCATTGTATGAAACCCAAGGGCCGTGAAAATCTACGAAATTTTATTATTGTAACATTTATGTATTACATCATAGAAAAGTCATGATTGGCACTTGGATTAATTTATCATTGCCAATTCCGTTATAGTCCTAATAAAATTGGCAATAAAATTCCCCACATCAATGCTGCGTCGTATATTTTTACAGTAAAGATGTCAGTTTTTGTAGGCTTAGTAGTTTATGGCGTGGTCGAGTGAGACATTAACAATCTAGCCTGTTCATATTACCCCAGGGTTCAGGCGAGCCTTGCTCCCGTTTCGCCAATATGTAGCGGCTGTAAACAATGACGTCACTCGTGTCTAAAAAAGTACGAATACAATCATTTTTAACTGATAAAACCTACAAATAACAAAATGTCCGTCTGCGTCCATTCAGCGTAATTGCAAGATTTCTTTAAGTGTGACGTAGGAGTTTCAGAAAAATGTAATAATTAATTATTTGATCCCAGTTGCGGTCGAGTGGTTTGAATTGCGGCTACGGATTAGAATCTCTTTCCTCGAATCCTGCTTTACCACAGCTTGTCTCTTACTTTCTAGCAAAATCATTTGATACTATTTGAATAACGTATTAAAATGTAAATATTTGAGTATATTTTAAATCGTAAGAAAGCAAACTTTTGATTTCCTTTAAAAAATCATGAATAGTGGTCAATAAAAAATATTTATTTCAGTGTGGTTTTTTAAATATTTCAAACAATTTTTTTTGAAATGAATACAAATACTTGTAGACAAATTACTGGATTATATCAGATATTATTGATATCCCAACAGAGACAGAGAAACTCTAGAAACGAATGTGGGTTATCTGGGATATCAATAATATCTGATATCAGCCCAGCATGGATATAATCCAGTAATTTGTCTACAAGTATTTGTATTCATTTAAAAAAAAATTGTTTAAAAGATTTACTGGTTAAAAAAATATTAAGCAAAATAAAAATTTGGAGAGACATCTTCAGGCGTCTTCTAGAGTAAGTAATAAAGCTCGGTAGGGCCTTACCTACACTAGTAAAAAATATGATTGCCAAAAAATGCTTTGCAATCTTCTCAACAGATGACACCAGCATAGAAAAATTCTGTAAAGCGGAACGACGAAGACGATTTCAATATATATTATAGTAGTTCCAAAATTTTGTCATAAATGGTTATTAGATGATGGGCGGAATGGGGAATGTTGTAGCACGTCAAGTGGCCACTTAACCCAGCCAATGACAGATCATTAGCCCTGTGAACGCCTAGATAACCCACATTCGCTTCCAGAGTTTCTCTGTCTCTCTTGGGATATCAATAATAAGAATATTTCATACTATGTAAACCTTGGACTGCCGCTAAAGCGTAAGATTGATACATTTTCAACAAATTTGACTCAAGATTTAGTGCCCTATTCGCCATTGGATGCGAATAAAGGAAAGTAGTAGTAGTCGATTGTGGTCAACTAGAAAATTACATCAATCACGTCACAAATGACACTAAAATGAACAGAAACACAGTTTATTAACTAACTACTAGAACTTGATCGTTTCATGCCAAACGGACGGACTGATCAGGGGGATTATCAGTTAGAAATTATGGTGTTTGTAGTTCTTTGCGTTGAATTGAAAACAGTATTTACTAAGAAGAGCTTATGACCTCGCTACCTTTGGCAGAGGTCATGGAATTAGGCCGGTAGAAGTAGTTATAGTATTGCATTTATTATTGATAATGAGACATCAGCTCTGATGATAAAAGTTGTGATATATTCCGAAGCTTTGTAAAGCAAACATCAAGTGCAAAAATAAAATAAAAACTAAATTGTAAAAGTAAAACTGTACAAATTCATCTTAAAATGCTGCTTTTGATTTTGTTTAATTTAAAATGCATTTGTCCGCCTCGTAGCATAGTGGTAGCGCATTTGGCTACTGTGCCTGAGGTCGCGGGTTCGATTCCCGTAGGGGTGATGAAATATTTCATGTTGATACATGAAATATTTATTTACATGAGATTTTCATATTAATATTTCATGTGTGATACCTTGGACTGGTACTGAGGCGTAAGACTGATCATCTTGCATTCATGTAATAAAATGATCAAGATACACTGCACTTGGTGTACCGATGCAGTGCCCTATGCACCATTGGGTGCGGATAAGGGAAAGTAGTAGTAGTAAAATGCATGAAATTTGATAATAATTTGCAAAAAATTATCGAAAAAAAAATCAACTTCGTGCTCAATTTTCTCGAAAACTATGGGTCAAATCATAAAATTTTACTGTACGAAATCGACTCAAAACATTATGTAGATTCACTGGTTTCCCGCTTGTTCCTCGAGTTTTGTTATACCACTTATAAAATAATTTTCTAAATAGTTATTAGATGGTATATAATATTCTAGTTTAAATTTTAGACAGAAGGTATACTTAACTCCAGTTTTTTCTTAACCGTTCATGTTAGTCTAAGTCGTGGTTTATTTAGATATATACGTTAGAAATTCCAGCTTATTACGGTTGAAGATCTCAATTCTCCATTGATAAGTACCGCCGTACTCACTTAGTAAAAATTTCTAAGAATCGTTAAAGTGAAATTGGCAGATAGTTGCCTGGGGTCTGTATACTAAAGAATACAGGGCTGCCACATATTTTAGAGTTCTGAGATTACCCATAGCGAGATTTACTTGGCTAGGCCATATATTACGTATGCCTCCCGAGAGCCTTAACCACGCCAGCCTATTTTACAAGGCATTCATCACCGCACCCATCAGCTAATACATCCGTAGGATGGTCATCGACGACGGTTTGCCAGGGCGGCGGTATCCTCTCTCTCTTTACTTATCATTTCCTGCGTTTAAATATTCAGATTTCCCAACACATACACCACACTCCACACACATGCAACAACACAACATACACACGACATAACATAACCACCTTGTTTGCTCACTTCATGTCTTCAGAAATTTGTCTTGTACATTGTGTTGTCCACAAAATTGGTGTTATGTTGTATATATTACCTCAAATTGAAAATTCTTAGTTCATTGTACCAAACATAGCACTGTGTGCACAACATAATTAGGTAATAGAAAATTAAGCTCTCGGCGTCCTGACAATCCGTCGGCAGTTTGCGTCAGAGCTGCGGGACGTGGACCTGACCTGAGAGGCGCAGGAGCTGACGGCCGATCGCTTGGTTTGGAGGCAGTTTGTGGAAGTCATATGCTCCACATGGGGAGTGGATATGGTGTGATGATGATGATGATGATGAGAATTTACAGCGTGAGATGGACGGACGCGGAAGTAGAAACCAGCAAACAATTTGTATTTAACTTACTATCTAACCATCTCGTCACTTCCCCGAAAGGGGTAGGCAGAGAGGATAGAACACCTCAACAACCGACTGCAAATATTTATTTATTTTATTGTTTTTTACGCCCATAGGGCTTTTACACGGACATTTTTGAATTATTACACAGTAGGTAGCTATTCATTACTGTCAGAGATGGCATCCAGACATTGTTCCCTAAAATGCACTAGATTTGTGTTGAAAACATCAATATTTTTAGTACACTTGTTAGCCAGTGCATGCATTCTTCGTATCGGTGAGTTAGCACTGTAATTGGTCGATGATTGGCTACAGTAAAATAGTGCATTACTACGGGTAACTCGACCAGGCACTCGTATACTAATTAAAATTGTTAGTTGACAACAATCAAACATAGATTTTAATACTTCGAACAGAAAGAACAAATCATTTCATAT
>JAGVSP010003482.1:0-19752 GCA_022494985.1 Micrasema minimum | reverse complement strand
CGGTTTTATAATACTCGTTTATTTCACAGAAACAAGAAATTAATACAAAAACTTAACTAATTGAAATATCGATGAAAAGGAATGTTGAAAATAGTTAAAATAAAAGTGAATTAAATTTCTCGCAATTTGGCGGGAGGAATGCTCATTAGATACGCGTGTAGTTTACGCAGCTGGCCAAAACGCCTCTCGTAGATCTCCAAGTATTTCCGTAGGTGCTCGGTTTTGTGTCCGTTCGTAAATCTTCGTGCGCGTGACGTCATTCATTTAAAACTATCGGTTCGCATATTATCTTTGATATTCCATGGAAAAAACATCGATTTGACTTTTATCGACATGTCCGGTAACTCAGTAGTTAGACATTCAGGATTCCAGTCCAAGACAGAAATCGTTTTTCTCGTTTAACGAAGAGGAAAATTCTTAAATTAGGAAGACAATACAACTTCATGTAATACATTTCGACGTTAACATATGGAGATGTTGTACGCCAGAGAACGAAATATTCCGTAGCAGACTGCCAACTCATAATATCCTCGTTACATTTATGCGAAGGAAATTAATGTGCAGAAATAAACACAGCGACACAACTCTACAAAACAAAAACAAATTACAAACGAAAAGTTATTGTCAAAACAATGTTATTCTGAATCGTTTATCTTAATACGAGATAAAGAATAAAAAAAATAACCAAGTTAAAACGAGGCTTTAAAAAAGGCTTAACAGCAGAAATCTTTAGAACCAGGAAGTTGTTTTTTTTTTTTAATGCTTCCGGAACATTTTTTTTAAAAATGGAGCAAATTAACAAGACGGTCATTCATACATATGGAGCTAGGAATCAGAAAGGTTTTAGACTTTAGGGTTTCGAACAAGAAATTAAGAGAAGTGACGTTCCATACTAGAAAAATATTACCGTGTCTGAGGTGTCTAGTTACCCATTACGTCATCAATAGGCATCTAAATCATCACTAGACATCTACGTCAAACGTTTCGTGTATTGGCCTAAGTGCTGGAGTCTTTATACAGTGGAATTTGATAATAGGTGGTGTTATGAAATTAACCCTAGGAAGCGTAATTTTTAGAATATTATTATAGAAAGAAACGCTCCTTCTAGTGAATTCTTGTTCGAAGCTTTAGGGACACAAAGTAATTTGTTAAATGAAACAATTCGAACAATAATTACCGGAGGAATTAAAATGTTCAAAAAATTTAAGTCGTAATTTGCGAAAAATATACTAGTGTGTAAAATAGATATTTAATGTAGATAGTCCGCCTCGTAGCATAGTGGTAGTGCACTAAGTTACCATGCATGTGGTCGCGGGTTCGATTCCCGTAGGGGGTCAACATTAAATATTTAATTAGATGTGGTTTTCAGATTTTCATTTCATGTGACTGGTTCTGAAGCGTAAGACTGATCATTTTACTTTAATTTAATAAAATGATCAAGATACACTGCACTTGGTGTACCTATGCACAAAATTAAATTAAATTAATGAAAATTCATTAATTACTTACCTAAATACGAGTAAATGAATGGTAGGTAATTGCTAAATTACCCTTAAAAAGCGTAATGTGTTGTTTTAATGACTCATAAATCCAAATCTGTTAAACGTTTCCTTAATTCGACCTCAGTTAGCGTTTGAGAGGCGAAGAAAGTAAATTAGTTCGGATTTTTCAATTATGGTATTCAAGTGAATACCACCAGCCCTAATTACAATTTATCACACTCTTACAGACGAAACTGAGGGGCATCATCAAGCTTTAGGAATTGAAGTATTAAAAACATAATTATAAATGAAATTTACGTAAGAAGCACTGACTTATTCATTTAAAACTAGAAAAAATATAAAATAGAAAAATTATTATTTACATCATAAATTACAATGTAAATAATATTTTTTCTAAAAATATTTATTTAAAATTACCTCCAACCATACAACCAGCATTCTACAGTATACAGGTACTGGGATAAGGGGTGGAGACGGTCAACCACTGGTCAACCACTTCAACATTTTTAGTTAGCGACTTTAACTTAGTTTTAAATTATTATTATACAAAGCCCTGATGAAGGAGTAGTGTCTCCGAAACCGGTTGGCGTGTTAAAAAATAAAAAAAGTAGTTTAAAACAAAAGTTGTTTAATTTCAGAATTATTTTGTATTTACTTAATTATAAAATGATATGGCCTCACTTACTTGGCATTCACTTCGAAACACTCCAAATAATAGTTATTGATTACTACAAATAAAAACTTTGTTATCAGAATGGCATAAGGTTTATTTTGTATAAAATGTAGATCTGACACTGTCAGTAATACACCCGTAGATGGGAGAACAGCCTTCCGAAACTAGAGTCGTGTAGTTCTACATTCATATGTAGACTAAACCTTATAAAAAACTTTTAAAAAGTTTTATATTTGTAGTTATCAATTGTAATGTTTTAGCGTTCAAATTATTTAAGTGAAGCAGGGTGGGAATTAAACCCGAGTTTGTTAGCTAGATCAATTCAATTTGAATGCCATTACACCACTTCCCGGGGCAGTTTGTATAAATCGCAAAAGCCTGCGAATCCTGAAGGCTAAAGGCTTTCACAGTTAATAAATTTCAGTACTTTATTCGTGAAGGGAGAAAGAAGGCTGTATAATATATTGTTTCATAGTCAATTAAGGGAGGCTGGCGCACGTAAGGGTCGCTCAGGGCCGGAACTGGGACACGAACCCGCGTTAGCCAGAATAGGTATCGGAAATCGAGCTTTTATGGCTATTAGAGACATTTTAATTATGAACTAATGGAGCTACAACTAAGATTGGAGATTTATAATCGATTTTCGTTTTTATTGTTTTATTTTGTCTTTTGTATTTTAAAAAAACTGTCTTAGCCCATGGAATTTCTTGGCCGGTAAATATCGGAAAGATATAAAGAAAAAATTAACGACAGCTTGTGTAAAATTAGGTAGACACTCCTCAGTAAAAAGTTATCAAGACATTATTAAAATCTTGAATGATTCGATAACATTGCGAAACAAAACCAGCTAGGTATCAAACGGTGTTTTTTTTGTTGTTTATGTATATATGTATATTTTGGTAAATTGCATTTTTTTTTCTAAAAAGATAGAGGGACAGTTTAGTCCGGAGTCAATATCCTAACAAGCTGCGTCGAACGAAACAAATGCAGACTCTTAAGTCTAAATTTAATAAGACAAAGAAGGGTATTTCTTATGCAAATTATCTCCGGGCGCAAATAAATTAATTAGAAAATTTAAACAAATAATTTATTTATTGTAATATATTAATTTAAAATAATTAGGTACTGAGTTCAGCCCTGGTTGAATCTATTCCTGATAAAAGGCAACACTGCTAACTGAACGTGCTTTTTTTTGTTCTTTTCCTTCTGCCAATTTCCACATGAAAACTTATACCTTTTGGAGAATATGGCTCTGGCAAAATTAATTAGCGGCTTATATCATAATTTAGCTGTGGAAATTGCATGCTAGTACAATAAATTTTCACGAGTAGACAAGTAGACATGGTTCAGCCCACGCTGTTCCGACAAGTTTTATTACTACTACTTTTCCTTTATTACGCACCCAATGAAGCATAGGGCACTGCATCGGTACTCCAAGTGCAGAGTATATTGATCATTTTGTTACATGAACGTAAGATGATCAGTCATACGCTTACCAGTCCAAGGTATCACACATAAAATATCAATATTTATTTATTTTATTGTTTTTACGCCCATAGGGCTTTTACATAGACATTTTTAAATGATAACAAAGTAGGTAGCTATTCGTTACCGCCAGAGATGGCATCCAGACATTGTTCCCTAAAATGCACTAGATTTGTGTTGAAAACATCAATATTGTTAGTATACTTGTTAGCCAGTGCGTGCATTCTTCGTATCGGTGAGTTAGCACTGTAATTGATCAATGATTGGCTACAGTAAAAAAGTGCATTACTACGGGTTACTTGACCAGGTACTTGTATACTAATTAAATTTGTTAGTTGACAACAATCAAACATAGATTTTAATACTTTGAACAGAAAGAGCAAATCATTTAATATGAAATATTAATATGAAATTCACATGTAAATAAATATTTCATGTTGACTCCCTTCGGGAATCGAACCCGCGAACTCATGCACGGTATTTAATATCATAATACAAGTGTATCAAATATTTATATCTATTTTATAATTAAATTATCAATCACATCATCGTCATCATTTCAGTCCTAGGTGGTCTTGGAGCTTTTCCTGCCACCTTCACTCTTCTCAACCCTGCGCCCCAACTTCTGTTTCCCAGCAAACTTTATGACCTTTTATTGGTTAGATCAAGCCCTGTAAACGCCTTAACCATATTTTCTTCCAAACTTCTCCCCTCTGTTGATATGTCAATATTGTAAATGAACGCAAGCTAGTCATTAGTAAAATTCAGCATTTGCCTCCAAGTATTAGGACCCACATTTAATCATTTATTTATTGTCAAATAAAATTAGGTAGATAGATCAGCAAATTATTTTTAACATTTAAAGGAAAATTATGTTTTAAAAGTAATTAAACATTAAAATTATGTTAATATTTTTTTTAACAAACCACTCAACGAATTTTCTTGTCTACCGGTTTCGAGAAGTAACCCGACTTAATTAATAGTAGACAGAAGTTGGTGAGTGGTTTTTATACAATTTTTTTATGAACATACTCGTAATATTAAAATGTTGGACTACAAAGTTAATGCTTTGAATATTAATAATATAATTAAATATTATTTTGCATCTTTCCATTTAAGATTTTTTTCCCTTATTACTCTTAACGTACAAAATATTCTCGAATTTGTATTATATATCACGTTTACTTAGAAGCGGGTGGTGATAGAATTCTGAAATTAAGTTTAATTAAGGCTTTATCTGAGAAGGCAGTTGATCGTATTGTGTTTTGGTGATTATTTTATTTATTCACAAGAGAGAAGATTTTAGGATTATGAAGAGAAGCTCTATTGTTCTTCTGCCTACATGAAGACTTTAAGGCGCCCGGCGGTATTCAGGAAGCTTTCTCGAAGGGAAAAACGACGTCCTGTGCGCCGCGACGCCAAAGGTCGGCGCCTTTTCTCGGTGATGGAGATATAGAGCTATATGGTCATGCGAGGAAGTTTTATTGTTTCAGAAATACTCGTGAATGAATAGGTGAATCTCGCAGTTTAGGAAAGTCAATTGATTTAAAAATATCTACTGAAATGTAATATTTGAGTATAACCAAATGAAGTAGCTGGCATATTTTTTTTGTAGAAAAAGGCTGGTTTTTAATAAAATACTTGGTTTAATCATATCAACAATAATATTTTTATAATAATTAATGCTAATTTAGTAAACGTCGTTTTTGCATTATATGATAGATACATTCAATGAGCGCTTAAGTAAGGTGCGAAAAATATAAGAAGTAGTATACGGAAAAAAAATTCATGCTTCAAGCAGCAACATTTTATTGTTATCTGAACAAGTATTTATGTTTGATTTTCATGAAATAAAGGTAATATTCGAAGCAAAATTGGCAGTACACAACGGAGTTCTGGTACCAACCCTTATGTATGGTAGGGAAGCGTGGTGTTGGAAAAAGAAGGATGAAAGTAGACTGAATGCTGTTGAAATGCGATCGATCAGGTGAATGTGTGGTAAGACTATGTATGATAGGTGTACAAATGTCGAAATTAGAGCAGAGTGCAAGGCTGAGATAAGCATTATCGACAAAATTAAGAAAGGGCTTTAACGATGGTTTGGTCATGTGGAGCGAATGAGTGATGAAAGATCGGCTAAAAGAAGTTTAAATGCAAGTGTGCCTGGATGTAGAAGCCGCGGAAGCCCGAGAAAGACATGGCATGACCAAGTACGTCAAATTACTTGAAAGTGGTCATGTGAAAAAGTCGGAATAATCGGCGTATGTACATGAGAAGATATATGAATGAAGAGGAAGCAAAGGAAGTCTGTCAAGACAGAGTGGTATGGCGTTCTATCCTCTCTGCTTACCCCTACGGGGAAATTGCGTGATGGTTAGTTAGTTAGTTAGTAATATTGCCTGCTATCGCAAAATTTAATTCCGTGAAAACGTGCATACATACAGCGTGGGCCTTATACCATGATACAGTTGTATGACGCTCTATCCTCTCTGCTCACCTCTTAGAGATAATAGCGTAAATCACTTAAGGCAAAAAAGCAGCTGGTTCTTGGAAGATGAAGGACTTTGAAGATTAAGAAATATTAAGTGTATGTGTGTACATATACCTTTGTAGTATGTACGTACATAATGTAGGTATATTATGTATATATATGTACTTATTGTTCATTATACAGGTTTAGAGGAAACCTTTTATGTCATACGATTATGTATTCAGCTTAATTTGTGTCTTTGATATTTAAATACACAATTTCTTACAAAGTGATTAAACAAGTTTTCAATATTGAGCTACCCTCTCAGCAAGATGAGAACGGAATAACTTCGAATGAGGACTTCCGTTTAAACCTATTTCCGGTTGACCTGCAAAAGGCCTGAATTCCCGCCAACCAGTGAAGCATAACACACAAACCAGAAATATAAAATCTATAAATTCAGCTGTGCCACGGAATAAGGCTGACTGCTTTAAAATTTATGAGAACCGAATTTCGAAAGCTCCATAGTGTTAAAAAGGGGTTTTAGGGCAAATATGAATGATAATAATAAATTACAAAATAATTGTAAATCTGGAACGATAACTTAAAATATTCGTAAATGGAGATGTCTTTTTTCAATAAATTTTGATTATGACTAACGCCTTCCAAAATTCGTGTAATGTCAATGAAGGCAAGTTGCAATATCCATTAAACTATAAAAATAGAATGCCAAAAGTACCGGTCCAAGGTATCACACATGAACTATTAATACCTATAGATAGCGCTGACCGGAGTTAAAAAAAATTCTTTTCTCACATTATATAACTTGCGCCAGTATTCAGCTTATTCAATACATTACTGAAACCTTATATGTATGTATATTATGATTTCATATTGACCCCCTACGCGAATCGAACCCGCGACCTTATGCACGGTAGGCTAATGCGCTACCACTATGGTACGAGGCGGTTTTAAAATAAGCAAAATTTAAGTAGTATCCCTAATAGGTGCCAACGCTAGAAAAAAATCGTGTTTTGCCCTAGACTTACTTTGTGTAAATTAAGTGTCTAATGAGATACATTTTTTCTAATAGAATAACAGTTTAATATTGTCTCAGTTTAATATTGTCTCAGTTTAATATTAATTATCCTATTTACGAACGCATTGCACTGATAGTTTTATGATTCTTTGCTTTATTTTTCAGAATTCACAGAAAATTTTGGTATCCAAGCCCATTTTAGCGGTGCTAACTAAATGCGACCGAAAAATGGGGATTTTTTTAATGGACAAGAAAGACAATTCAAATTTTGAAAAATTGTTATTATTTTGCTTCTACTTTTAGTTATCTTGAAAAATGAAAAAATCCTTAAAATAAGAACTCATCGATATATATATTTTTAATTCGTATGAATATGTAGGTATCTACATGTTTTCAAAATTCGATCTTCATACAAAATATTTTGAAGATAATTTTACTTATAAATCTGGAATATCATTTTGAAAACATGGAAATTTTTAATTATTTTATTTAATAATAAAAAAAACTATTATTATTTATTTTTTTTAATAAAAAAAAAAATATTTTTCTGAATAGATTTATTTTGTTTTTATATTAACCTTAGAGGCTTGCAGTGCCCACCTTAAGGTTTGGAATAAATTTATATTTTTATTGTTAATTATTGAACGTTAGCCTTAGCTAAAAGAGCCGGAAAGATGAGGTTTTTCAATGTAAATTTATATTCTGTACGAGGTAACCTGGGCCATTCATTCGATAATGTATTTTTTAAGACACAAAAGCATATCTCCATTGTTGGCATAACAATGGTAATTTTTTGTACATTAGCTAAATGCTGATTGAGAAAAGGGGTGCGTTCAGCGTTTTTTCTTTATCCTTATCTCGCTTCGTAATGAAAATGAAAAAGCTTTTATCTCATTACTCCTCGTTACAGACCGATATCCAAAGTAAACGGCCAATTCCGAATGTTTAAAAGCACATTTAAAAAAAGCTTCGTTATAAAATCTCTCATATTTGACAGGTCATTATATCGCTTTACGAGCACAAAGGGTGTTTTTAGATTGTCTGCGTATTGAACATTACGTGAATTCAAACGTAGGAAAAGACATTTTTTTTGGGATATAAAGAAAGATACACGTTATTTAATATGTACCTACTATGGTACCTAAAAAAATATTTTAAATAATGCTTTTTCCAATGAAAAGGTTTTCGTTCTTTTTGCCATATTTTATTTATTTTTTACACTTGTACCCTTGAAAAAGAGACACGCGTTGCCTCGAAAACGGGCGAGAGTTTGATTAATAACAAAAAGTAGTTAAAAACAAAGTGTTTCACTTAAATATAGGTTTTTGTTCATCCATGTAAAACGCAATAAAGCAAATTATATTTACATCCATTTTTATTTAGGTGGCAGATATACGAGTACACTGCATATTAAGTACCAAGAATGTAAAGAGGTTTGCATAGAACAAAACCTATTAAGGGATGATTGCTTAGTCTAAAATTATTATCAAAGCAATACAAATACCTACCAAATTTTTAAACTGTCAAATATTTTATGCATAAAAAAATTATAATAATTCTTTAAGCCACATAACTTTAAAAAAAAATGCTGTCCCAATAACCTACCTACAGTTTTGAGATGAATGTTTAAAAATAAAATTCTTTCTTGGTAATAAAAGGCCGCGATTTATTTTTATGCCATTGTTTTATGGCTCTTTTTTACTTATCTTACATGTACAAAAAAAAATTTGTAGGAACGTACTAATCAAAAATTCTCTTGTTTATAGCGCCTGTGGGTTCTTTATGGGTAAAACACCATGACAATGCAAACATTTGTTGGACTTTCTCTACAGAATACGCGAGTAAACGCTGTATGGTGAAACTTCAGCACAAAGGGTAATATGTTTTTGTTTATTTTAAACATTTTATTGTATAAACAATACACACCCTTGGGATTAGGGTGAGGTAAAGGTGTGGGCAAAATTATTACGTTAAACTGTGCCTAATTTTTAACGTACTTGTATGTATTTTCACATCGTATATAATCACAAAAGAAAATATTTTAATACGGCTTAAATTTTTGAATTATGTTGCACACAACGTGAATTAAATAGGTACACAATTTTAAAATATTACAACACTTACAATAATAAATAAAACCTTATGATGTTTTGAAGGTACCTAAAGACCTATTTTGATCACAGTTTCATAGTAATTTAAGAAAACTATCTGCATATTGTTTAATAATCGAAATTAAGCATAGCGTAGGGCGGAAGGGGATGCATATATTTTGACCGGAAATTCACGAATACTACTGGTACTAAACCATCTCTAAACCATAGGCATTAATTAGCTTGCTAGTTTTAATTTACAAGAACAATATTATATTTTTACACATATCCTGCACGGATTTTTCGTGTGTATTTTTATATGAAGAAACAAGCCTCAATCTTAAATTCACTCGAGTATAAAATTGTTGTTTTCTCGAAGAAAGCCATTACGGATTAGATTCCTTTGAATAAACCAGACTTCTTGGCTTGGTAGACAGACAATAACTCAAACTATATGCAAGCAAATGTGAATATTAAACGCGGAAATAAAATAAAGAACTTAAGTGTTCTTTGCGTCTTTTTTAAAAGCTTCCAAGCCAAGGCCAGTTCTCGTGCATCCTCCCAAGGCATGTCCACTCCAGCAGCTCTGATGCAAAATGCAGATGATATGTCAGCAGAGCTAATCTAAGCTAAGATAATGTTAACTCTTAGTCCTGGTTAAAATTTATTTAAAAAAAAATAAATAAATTCGATTTCTGGTTCCCCTGGACGTCCTCATTCAAGGAAGACCGTATATTTTTCAAGGAAAACAAAATATGTCTGACGTTCTTGAGTTATAGTGCTCTTAAAAAAAGTTTGGTTTGTGCTCCGTGATGGAACTAGAACGCTACTGTGACAGTACTAGAGATCGTACGTGCTGTGTTAGCTTATAAGCCGTTTTTTTGTGCCTTTTTAGTCCTTGATACGTTTATGTACGTGTGAGGACCTTTTGTCTCTCGCTCGTGATCTAAAATAACAAACAAATTACCCTTTTACCTTCCCAGATCCCAATTAAGAAGGATTATAATTTTTTATCCTTTTTATGTCCTTAATTCGTGAAACAACTTTAGAATTTTGACCAAATGTAATAATTTAAGGTAAAAATACCAATCATAACGTGCCCGTACCTATCGACTTCAACTTTTGTTGGGAGTTGTCGAGTTCAAAGTATGAAAACTGGGTTCACAATTTTCACAATTCATTAAACTACTTACTACTTTAAAACTACGGGACGCGCATCTTACAGAAAAACGCTCGCAAGATGGTAGCTGATCGCTAAGTTTAGAAGCAGTTTGTTTATCATCATTATCATATATTCACTCAAATGGAGGCAGTTTGTGGAATTCATATGCTTCACATAGGGAGCGGATATAGTATGATGATGATGATGATAAATTACAAACACAGTTCACAGAATAAAAACACAAACTGATGGGGTGAACTTGTGAAAAAATTCGATGTATATAGTTTACAACTTTGACGAATTTACATACGATTTATATACGTTTGTGTCAGCTAGAAAACGTTCGTATCGGCGCGGCACTTTAAAGTACGTTTTTTGCTATTTTTCACGAGGACTTCGCACTTTTTCTTAAACACAGCTGACATATTATAAAAGCACTTTCATGTAAAGTACAATACAAATTTGCTATAAGTTAATTTTGTTCCCGATGACAAACACCGTTAAACTCCTTTTATCGTAAAAATATTTTATTTGTAAGTGTAATTATGGATTATTTATGCAAAAAAAATTGTACTTCAGCACTAGTTAAAAAAATTATTGATATTACATTAATAAAAACAGTATAGATTCAGCTTCTTTAAAAATTGTTAAGGCAGCTGTGCTGTAATATCTTACTATACGAGAAGATTATCTTATTATAGGAGTAGGTACTACGAATGTCCCCCGATAGCCGCAAAAACTTGCCTATTTTACAAGGCATCAGGTTTCACGCGCACATTAACAAAAGAGATTTTTCTTAATGCTGGGTGCTTTTTTATGTATTTCCCATCTGTTAGTCAGCTTTTTGGCTTGTTAAGGTGATGTTAAAAAACACAGAAACTTTGAAATTGTATTTTATAAGCCAGAAATCAGGAAACAAGTTTTGCTCGATTCAAACCTGGATATTTTTATCCAAAATCCTCGAGTCTACAACTAGACCAAAAACTCGGTTTTGATTTAAAATCAATTTTGCTGCATATTGCAGGGGTTGTTTTTTTTTAAATTTTGTGCACAAAGACAATCTGTGTTCAAAAGCTCAAAGTCACGTGAAGGATTTCATTACATATTGTATTATAGTTGTAACTCTAACCGTTTGTCTTCATTTTGTTGTCCTGTGCAGGTTTATTTTACAAAGGATATCAAGTGTTTCTTTTCTTCTAAAACTTTCCACGGTAGCGCTTTTGTTTGTACGTAAGGCAATGGATAGAAATATGAACGTTTCAGGCATTTACAGGGGTAACGACTTTACATGATCTGAAATGAGTTATAGTATTAAGAATCTGAAATCTTTCAATGCAACTCAATGTTTTAAAATTTAAGTAGAACTTAAACTTAAATAAATTTATTGAAAAGTACGAATTTTTATTTTTTTGTACCTAGTTTTTAATTGAAACTGTTTTGCGGACAGTTCATTTCAATGCTTAAATTCTTTTATTCTCACGGTTAGCTACATTTTCTAATAAACGATATTCTTATGATCTTGTTTCCCCAATAAGAGTGGAGCCGCTTAAGGGTATCTCTTGGTTATCGAAATAATATTATTATCTGCTTAATTTTTTATAATTCTTCACTACGTATTTATAATAAAACCAGTAGGCATAAAATTTGATCAAAATGTAAACATTTTGTACAAAACACTCGAGATTATTAATTTGGTTTACATTACTTGGTGGATTTCCATGATTTAATTATTTTAAAATAACGAAATTATTAGTTAAAAGATGGATCCGCATTAGACGCACAATAAAAGTCAAATAAGCATCCATAACCGCAGTAAAAGGGATACTTGTCATTATTGTGACACAAATATAATATAGGAATGAGATTAATAAATATAACGATCCTATGTATACTATTTTCATAGAGATTATCCAAAAAGTTAAACTTTAAAAAAACCTTTGAATAGAAAATCAATGAGGCCTTTCACCGCCCTTTTATTAATAAACGGAACCAAAACAAATGAATAATTTGTTTTCCTTTGTTTTGGATTTAAGTGTTCACGAAGTAAAATCGAATCTCAGACCGCATGTCTGAAGAACAAAATACCGCGCAACCTCAAACCGACCCTAATTACTTTCAAACACAAATTTTCCGTAAAATATTCTCGATATAAAATAAACCCGTAATGGGATTTTTCCTTCAGTGGCGTCCATAAATAAAACAAAAAACGCTAACATCAGTGTTTCGGCGTAAATCTTTATGCCGGAATTTAAAATTTAATAGAAATGGCATTAGTTAGCCCACAAAAACCCTTTGCCGAATATCCTGAAAAATGGCCCGGGAACGAATAAAGTGTACATCCCAACATTTCGAGGGTAGAAATGTATTTTGAAATTTCGGCTGGTTCCATCTGTTTTATGGACATTTTTTCCTTTATTTCTTTGTTCATAAAGGTTCTTGAGCCGAAAAGTAAAATTTTATTCACAAATTCTACCTGCAACATAGATATAAGTATCATACAAGTATACAAGTATATACGATACAAGCTTTATTCAAATTGACCTAAAGAATTCTGATAAACATGTATAACTAGTTAATGAAACATCGTTTTAAATATTATGTTACGTATTAAAACAATAATATTATAGCATTTATTTATTTAAAAGTTCATGTACAATTACATAGCAAGAGAACAAGGGTGGGCTTATTGCTTTTCAGCAATATCCTCTAACCAACCCTTATATATATTATGAGTGAGAATAAAAAAAATTTCCTCCTTTTCTTTACCCGAACAAAGTTATGCACAGAGCACTGTATTGATACTCGTACATCAATTGCAGTTCTACATATATCTGGATGGTTATCTATTATGAAGGTAACATGAAGGGTAGATAATCATTCCTACGCTTCAGTACCAGTCCAGGTTATCAAACATGAAATAATATAAATCTGGAAAAAAACTATTCAATCTGGTTTGTTTTTAAAAATTATTATATTTATTGAGTTATTATTTATATAACAGTTTATCATTTCCTTTATGGGTGAACCAATGTTTTGTTTGCTGACTTCTCGGACGTTTCTACCTTTGTTGTAAGGGGCCATTTTCAAGGTGAAGTAAGGGTGAAAATGGCATACACTGCAATGGGGTCGAAACTTTGGAGGAGATAGCAAACAAAACACGGGTTCACTAAAAAAACCAAGCAGATGATTAAATTATGATCGTAGATGCGTTTAAATAAATAAAAATGAGATAGTGATAATAATCTCTGTTTTTTTTTTAAATACAGGTATCTACACTTTTTGAGTGTGAAAATTTACTGGAAAGAGCTTTAATTAAAACTACAGCAAGCAGTAAAAGATAAATGGTTATAATTCGTAGATAAATCGTAAAGCTTATTTTTGAGCATCAGACATGGTTTTTTTTTCCTTCCTTTATTGTATGAAAAACACTAGTTTATTGTACCTCCATCAAATAATAATTTATTACAGACCTTTTTGTATTGTCATGTGATCTTTTATGTTACCGTTTTCAAAATTCTGAAATATTTTCCAACAAAACTTAAATACGAATGAAGGCATAAATAAAATAAAGCTATTGAAGCTAACAACCTCTCCGATTTTCCTATTCATACGTAAAATATAGACTACGCGGGGTAACATCTATGTAATTGGGTTATTTGGGGATTTCCGTGTTTTATATTTTGATTTCCTCGCTTAGAGATATGAAACCAAAAGGAAGATACAAATTGGGGTCATTTACCTACTATTATGCCTATTTTTTATAGAGTAGCATATGTGCTAATATAGAGTAGCATATGTACTAATAAGAGTATTCATATGTATAATATAGAGTAGCATAAGTACTAAGTACTTTATATAATAACTAAGTTATATAAATTAGTTACTTTACACAAATTAATATTCATGTAAATTGTTACATATTTTATAATTGTATGGATTTGGTCCTTGTGTGTTATGGATTATGTCCGGTGTTTTGGATTTTGGTCCGATTGTAGTTCATTCAAAATAAAAGTTTATTGACTCAAATACTTTAATCAATCATTTGTATTTAGTAGTAGCTGTATGGTATTTAAATAATTTTTTAAATATCGTTGCACATTTCAGAAATATCAAGAGGCACGGACAGACCACTAATAAAATTTCAATTGAATTTTTTTCTCAGAACAATATCGTACCAATTTAACTAGTAACACATTGTTTCCCCATTTAATGAAAAGTATCAGTAAACCGAAAGGCGAACGATTACGCAAACTTATTTTGTATTTTGGCAGTAAAGGGGATTCATTGAACTACCATGCGAAAAAATAAATGCTTTTTGATGTTCTTATAGCCTTTTTAAAAAGATGAAAGTCTTTTCAGAATTATATATGGAATAGGGAGATTTGAAAGGGTGTTTTATTATTTATTCAAAACATTTATAGCACCATAAGTCTATCAAATATTCGAATATTGGTAAACAATTTATCGATATTATAATACCTTAACACCATTTTTCAGCGTAGAACGAAAAACATTATAATTTCTTTATAAGACTGGGAGATAGATTGATGTTTTTGAAATTATGGTGGGAAAAAACAGTTATTAAAAACTTTCTTAGACTAAACACTTCTTATCATAATGTTTATATGAGGTATTTTATGTAGTACTACTAATACTATTTACCCTTGTTTTCACCCTATAGTGCATAGGACACTGTATTGGTTTAACAAATGCAGATTATCTTAATCATTTATCACATGAAGGCAAAATTATCAGTCTCAGCGTTCAGAGCTATGTTCAAAGTGTGTTTGAATAACATGCTTCTTGTATTGTTTGGTCTCCCCAGTATGTCACTTACAAGGACAGATTTGGATAAAAATCATCAGACGTTCTTACGTCATTCTAATTGGCGATGCAGGTTCTCGACTTTAACATAA
Organism: Micrasema minimum; assembly: GCA_022494985.1. Lineage (NCBI taxonomy): Eukaryota > Metazoa > Arthropoda > Insecta > Trichoptera > Brachycentridae > Micrasema > Micrasema minimum. The sequence continues at coordinate 4,415 of JAGVSP010003482.1, read as the reverse complement.
TAGGTTCCCCTTTCTCGTTTTTCTATAGTTATAAATCTTCTATCTAAACATTAGAATTGGAACTATGATAATTCCGTAATACAAATTTACATCCCACAATAGTCATTCATTTGCAAGGACAGATTTTACGATATTATTAGTTATGTTTCGGGCATTAAACCTTTCAGAGACCTTTACCACATTCCACCCCTAGCTAAACCAACTAACTACGAACGTGCTATTATTTAAATAGACAATTACTTTATAGTGACCGTTTGAATTTATTATCGTTATAATCATTTCAGGATAAGAGGAAAAGAAGAAGAAAATAAGGGAGCATTTACGATAAGTAAACACGGATCCAGTGCGGGGGAGCGGTAGTAATATTTTCAAGGACTTGTGCATAACCTCGGCTACGGTGGAGATTATATCTCGGAGGGTGGGTATAAAATTTAATTGGGCAATGAGCCTTATCTTCAACATCCCTCTCTGTACTCGTATTCTTCAAGTTTTTTTTTATCTCCTATTTCATTCCACATTCCCACTTTTACGCCGGACGATCGGAGATTTCACCCCCTAAGGCTGTCAACTTACAAAACCCTGGTAAAAGAAATTTTCAAAAAATTTATACAAATTATAATTATAATTCTCAATTAATCTACTAAACGCTATTTTCCATTATTAAGACTCAATAAATTATCCAGTTAAAATATTTCACAATAAATTGATTTCAATTCATCTTGCAGCTACACAGCTCGTGGATGATCGGAATTTCAGGTCTTCACTTACGGTATTTAACATTCCACGTAATTAGTTTTACTTTAACCACCACAGTGGTAAATAACATCACAAATACCCAGACTTAGGAAATATTACTTTTGATTTTTATGATCTCACCGGAAATCAAACCCAGACATTCTGTCGTGAGTCTAGCACCTAAACCATTATGCTGCGAGGGCCTCCAAATGTGTTTTTAGTCTTTTCGTAGTTTTTGAAATTTCAAATAAAATCAAACTCGTACATGGAAAAAATTTAAGGAACAAAATTTTGAATGGGAAAAAAAAAGCTTATTAATTCATAATAAAAGATATTTATTTATTTATTATTTATTTTATTGACGGACAGAGTCCATTATAAACATTATAGATACACGAAAATTTTTACTAATTTTAATAAGGACAGAAATATTGAGACCTTTTAACTTATATCTGTTAAAGGACAATCTAGATGAACTTTGGACTGTAAATAAAACTCATCTGGTTCCTTTAACTTTTTATTCTAACTTTAAATAGACATTACACTATTTTTCAAAATGACAATTTTTGGCTTATAACACATCTAAAACTTTCAAAAAGAGACGGTAAAAATTGCTATTAAAATAAAAAAACTTACCATCATAAATTATAAAAATATTAAGTACCTATCAAAGATTTTCTAAAAATAAGGGAGAATATGGCCTTAATGTTTGGTTCTTGTGACCACTTTAACAAGAACTGGTAGACACACAACAAATCAGAGGTAATATCAAGAGCTTATAGGGATTATAGCATGTGTACTTTCTACAAATTTTTTGTATGGAAAATGTTCTAAAGGCTATTCTCACACTTTACATATTCTTTGGGACCTACTTTAAAAAAAAAAATTATGGCACATCCAAGTATTCCCAATATTTGGCAAAAGTTCAAATTGTTTTAAAGGTAAATTTAATTATAGAATGACACTTAAAACATGTTTTTTGCGGTATCTGAATTTTATTTTGTTAAAATATACTAATGGGTTTTGAAATTGGACTGCCATCCTGTTCCCTCAATTTTATAGAAGCGTGCTTTACTTTCACCCGATGGTTATGGAAACGCATTGCAAAATTTATATATTTACTTCTTGCTTCGTTTCTTACTCTCTGAAGGAGTCTCAAGATTTGACTTCACGCCTTTTTACATTCATTATTATCATTATTCCCATAATGATAGAAAAACATTGATAATTTTACGTAAGACGTGTTTGCATAAATCATTACTGATTAACTCAAATTTATTTTCTGTTTGTACATTTTTTTATAGCTATCAAAAAAATTCTGACAGCTAATATATTACTTCTTTTTTTTCTTTCATCTTAAATATTTATTATTACATTAGTAGTTTTACTAAGGTTGCTTCTGAATTCATTTAATCCGTTTAGTTTTCTTTGACAGTCTCGGTAGTTTCATTATACCTTTTGAATCTTTTGTACATTTTGCTGTTCTAAGTAGGTACATGTCTTAGATCTATTGATTGTTTTTAAATTAGTTTTAGTTCTGGTGTTATACTCATGGCTGTGGCGGTTAAAATGAACCTTTTTCTCATAAATATCATTGGTAATAAACCATTTAGCATTTTATGATTAAACACCATTGTATTAAAAAAAAAAAAATTTTTTTAAAAGAAACATTTGAGTTCTTATGATATACTCAAATATTTCAGTTTTTGGGCTGCTTTCAAAATAGTTCGGAAATAACGGCGTCAGAAAAGCAGGAAACAAGATGTGCTGAAGTGGGATCGAACCTAGAGATTCTGATCCGGAGTCCTCGAATCTACCACTAGACCACAACCCGGTTCATTAATCCGTTTAAATCAATCTTTTCTTTCACGGGTATCCACCCAAGATCTTTCAACATTTTGCTTAATTGCTTGAAATATCTGTTACGTTCAGTAATATATTCTCATTGCTTTATTTTGTGGAGTTTATATTTTTCTATTTGACTACCACCGGGATCAACAACATCACCTACATGAAGACATGATGATATAGCACTTATGATGCGTATATTACGTCCACCATAAAAATATCTATGATAACTAACCTTTTGACTTCATATATAAACTTGGCTTTCAGTAAGTACGTAGTTATTTGAAAAATGTGATTGAAATAATGCTTATTTTGTATAATTTTTGGAATCCAAAATCTTTAAGGGAGGGATAGAAATGTTGAAAAATTTTAAACTTAATTAAATATTTTTTTTAAAACTTTCCCAAATTTTTATATTTAAAAGGGAAAGATGAACTCTTTATTTTCCCACTAAAAAATTATAAACCATAAAAAAGGGCCCCCGGGTTAACTATGCCCCCTCCCCCAAAGGGTTAAAAAAATCCCCCCACCACCCGGGGTTCCGGAAAACCCCCGGGGATTTATTATACCCTATTCCCCCTTTCAAGACCATTACACTTCCTGCCCCCTTTGAATATAAAAATCCATAAAAAAACCCCGCCGCGCGCTCATTTCGGCCAAAAAAGTGAGAAAAGATAAATTAAATTTCCCTTTTTTTGACAAACAAAAGGGAAGATTTAACTTAAATCGAATTTAAATTTTTTTTAAATTTTTTAAACTAAAACAAAAAAAAATGTACTTATAAAAATTGTAGTAAAAAAAAATGTACCAAGCCCTTGTCCCTACATAAATTTTTAGAAAAACCCTCAAACGCCGCAAAACCAATTTACAAAAATTTTAAATTAAATAACGGTACTTTTTTTTTAAATTTTTTAAAAATTTTAAGGGGTGGAAAAAATTTTGGAACAAAACCCCGGCCAGAATTGGGCCCAAATCCCCGCTTTGTCGGGGGAACAATTAACCCCCGAAAGTTAAAGCTCAATTTAACCTTTTGGGCCCCCGGTTACATAAACAAAACGGCGGGTTTTCAAAAGAACTGGGTTTTGCGGTTTGGGGAGTAGGGGGCGCCGCCTTCAACATTTTAGAAAAGTTTCCGGGGAGGGGGTTGGTTTATGGTTTTAAAACCAAAATCCGTTATTACTTTGCTTTTACAATTTTTTTTTTCCTTTTTTCTTTTTTGGCCTTGCAAAAATTTCGTGGAAAATACCGCCCAATTAAATTTAAAAATTAAAAATAGAAAAAAATTTTTCCCGTTTTAAAAATTTTTAGTGTTTTTTCAAAAATTTAAGGGAACCAAAAATTGGGAGCAAACAAAAAGCAACCCAAAAAATTTTCAAAATTTTAATTCCCAAAAAATTTTTTCCCCCCTGGGTTTTAAGGCAAAATATACTATGTGAACCTTTCCAAAGTTGGGAAAATTTTAAAAGCATAATTTGGGGTCCTCTTTCCAGTTGAAACGCCATTTCCAAAAAACCGGGATTCCCAAATACTTGGGGAAAGGTTTTTTCACATTTTTCCCATTCCTTTGGCCTTTTATTCGTTTTAGGATCCCAAAATGCAAAAAAATAGAGCGAAAAGGGTTTTATGAGAACAATTTTAAAAAAAAATTTTTACTTTTTGCAAAAAAAATATTTTTCCAAAATAAAAATTCCCCAAATTGGGAAAAATTTAACAAAAAATTTTTTGAAAAAATCGGGGCCCAAAAAAAAAAATTTTTTTTCCCCCCACAAATTAAGGAACCCCTGCAAAAAAAGAAAAATAATATTAGGCCTTAATTAAAAAATTGGGCCCTT
>JAGVSP010003481.1:0-20295 GCA_022494985.1 Micrasema minimum | reverse complement strand
GAGGAAATGTACAAGCTTAGACAAACAGTCGAATAATTGATCAGCCAACTTACGGTTACAGCGAGTAAGCTGCTGTTGAGAAGTACAGCGATAGCGATACATCGTTTGAAAGCGATGTGTTGTGTAACATCATACGCAGCAGCCCGGAATCTTCTGCCATCGGGACGCGGTGGAAGGTGAAGAGGTTGAGCAATCTTCAATCTTTTCTTCAAGTCACACCTGCAATAGTTAAATGCCAATTCCAGTTTTATCTATGATACAATACCTAATTCACAAAACTTGATATCATCCTTTTATTACAGTAGGTACAAACTAAATTGTACTATTCTATAATTATATAATTATGAATGCTTTGTGATTCCCTTTACAAGCGCTGTTAATTGGTCTAACCCACTACACTCTATTACAAAGTAAGCGAATGTTATAATATATTCACTGTATTCTAACAAATCAACTAAAAAAAACATGAATATATAAATTTTAAAGAATGTATCTTTGAAAGATTTTTTTTTTCACTTCGATCCACCGAGTCAATTTTGTGGCTTGTTGGCAGATATCAAGTTGTACATCAAATTATGCAATGTATATTTTATCTAAATATCTAAGATTAATATTAAAAACAGGATGTGCATAATTACGAACAACGCAGTTATATACACAGAATTCTACAAGGTTTCAAGTTTTTTTTTTTTTTTTTTATAATTTACAAATACTTATTATATACTTTTTTGTATCTTAATATTTTTCTGCCAATAACAACTATTATTAATCTACTCTCTAAAACTAAAAAAAACTCTTATTAAGCCTTTATTACAATACTTTCCTAATTTCATTTCCGCCGGCAGTAAATTAAAAATAGTGGAAACTAAAAAAAATTATGTTCTACTGCCATATTTATTTGATATTCAATAAGTCTTTTATTATGCGAGTGTTTAGGGGAGTTTTGAATTTATTATTACTAGGTATATTGTTCTATTATCCACAACCACCACATCGCTTTGACCGGCAATGTATTTATGGAGCTTTATAAAAGTCTTTCATTTTCTTTTTGAATATAAATCTTCGTCGGTACAGTTTTTTAAATAATTTGAATATCGAAGTCTCTCCATCATTTGGAATGAAGAAGTAATTAAAATTTAAAAATATTAAAAAGTTTTAATCCAAGATCTGATGAAACATTTTTATCATAACTAAAATGTAAGGGTGTAAAGAGTGAGAGTGTTCTGGAAGAATCAGAGTGGTGTTTCTGCGAATTGAAATTCTATAATTCTATACTGTTAGGTGAAGAGAGTTGTATTTGCCAAATATGGATGCAATATAATATATATAAAGTTGGTTACATTTATTGTACATGTGTCCACTTTTAGGTACTTTTGAGTTATTTACTAACATAAGTGTGCCATCGATATATCTTTTAGTATATTTGATTACAAATTAGGATCTCACCATCTCCTTTGGTCTACAGTCAGAAGAGCCGTGCCCTTATTTTCTGAATAATTTGCAATGACAACGCCGACAAACAGAGTGAGACCAATCATGCAACCCAAAAAGATATAAACGTGGATGTAAATTGCGTGCACCTGAAATATAAACAGAAAATCATTAAATCTACAATCAAGTGAAATGTATGCGGTTCCCACTTTCTAAATTGGGAGCATCCCAACAAGCAAACTCTTCGTATAAGAGTTTTCAAGTAGTTATTAACTAACTCTTTCGTCGTATAGACGTAGTACATCTGACATTTAAGTCGTCTAACTAAATAGTCTTATTACAACATCCAATAAACGTTTTTGCAACTACTTATCGTCATAATTAGGGCATAAGCATAACGTTTATACAACTTATCAGTTTATAAACGTTTTTAAAAACAATGACTTCAATACGACATAAAGGTATCAATGCAATACTTTATATTCAACAGTTGGTTTTATTAATGTCAAACAAAAACTTTTATAATACATGTGTGGTTGTTGATGAACCTGTTATATACCTTTGACCATACTGACAGTAGATAACTAAGTATCATCAAATACAATACCAAAGTGACATTCCCGTAGAAATGTAGACGTAGCCCAATCTGTACTCAATATTTGTACTTGAAACGCTGAAGATCAGTATTCTGCTCCACTCTCCTTTATCCGCACCCGACGGTGCATGGGGCACTGCATTGATACATCAAGTGTAGTGAATCTTGATCATTGTTACTTGAAGGCACGATGATCAGTCCAACGTATGGAATACATGGAATATTTTCACGTGAGAAACACATTTGAAATAAATATTGACACCCATCAGGAATCGAACCTTTGAGAGATATGACCACAGGAAGCAAACTTAAGTTAGAAATTTAGTAATTAAAATTACCGAAACATTACTGAAATTAAAATGGGATGAATTAACATAATTTGGAAGTGAACACACCTTTAACCAGGCAGAGACAAGAAAATTAAAATTCTGCTGTAGTACTTACAGGTCCTAAGGCTTTTTTTAGAACATCTCTGACATCCAACCATCCTTTGAATGATAAAACTTCAAAAAGGGCCAACATGGCATCACCAATATTGTCAAAATTGAAGCGTCTCGGATTAGCCCTACAAATATTCATACAGAACCATTATAATTTGAGGTTTACATTAAACACAAATATATCAAAATTGGAATATGGCTTACCAAACTCGCGGAACAAGCATAGATGGATATGTTTCATTAGTTCCAGGTTGTAACTTCATCTTTGTAACAAATACACGCCTCATAAATATTCCTACACAATCTTCTCTGCGAGTGATTGTTGGGTCGTTGCAACGCGCTAGTCTGAAATAAGTAATAGCCTTTATATAAAGGATTTTCCAATAGGGATGATACCATTTAAACATTTCAATTATTCAGTGAGACAAAAATTTTTTGTTTTATTTGAAAGGTCACATTATGCCATTATGTATGGAAAATAACATCATTCAAATGACCACCACGACTTCTCCGTACGTACTGCATTCTGTGAACCCAATTTCCCATCACTTTTTCACATAAATTTGATTTTTAATTGCTCGATTGTTGTGGGATTATCAGCATACACTTGTGACTTAACATACCCCCAAAGAAAGAAATCACAAGGTGTTAAATCACACGACCTGGGAGAATAATTAACTGGACCAGTTCATGAGATAATTTCATCACCAAATTTTGTTTTCAATAAATCGATTGTTAAAGTGGCTGTATGGCAGGATTATTCTCAACAACAGCAGGGAAAAAAATCATTTTCAAATTTGTCTACAATACGACGAATCGTGAGTCGATTAACTGAATAAAGTCATCCATGAATTCTTCTTAAATTTTATTGTATTCTCAACTGAGCACTGATTTAGATAAAACAATTTAACAATTTCTAAATGTTGTTGAAGCGTGTATCTTTCCATGATTAAATGGCATAACCTACTGAACACAAATGACAAAAGAAATGTCAAAAAATAATATGCAGTGTTGCCATTATAACCATTTACATATTATGCGGTTTGATAATAATTGTATAAAAAACACAAAATCTATAATTATTGGCCCTCTGATCAAATAATAATTATTTTTTCCAAATTCCTGTTTATTTCTATTAAATAAAAAACAATTTAAAAAATAAAAGTTAGGCAATAACATATAAAATAAATTGAGTTTATAATTAATAAAATAGGATTTATTAATAATTCGTTACCTTCCTCCGTATAATTGCACGCCATAACTGGCGAAAATGAACATCAATAAAATTTAGTAACGTAGAAACCTGAAAAAAATTGAGTTCATAAATACTTTTAATATTATACTTTTTTGGCTACAGTATCTACGCTTTGTGATATTTCCAGTATAATTTAATTTGCGTGGCTACCACCAAGATTCTTCCTAAATCTGTTGCACTGTAGGTTACTACCTTCCTTCCTTCATTCCTTTATCCAAACCTAATTTGGTACAGGGCACTGCATTGGTACATCAAGTGAAGTGAATCTTGATCATTTGTTACATGAAGAATAGATCATTTGGTGATCAGTTAGAAAGAAGACAAATGTCAAAATTTAACTTACCAACAAGATTTCTTTGAAACCCCGGCAAAGCTCATAGACAACTTTCCTCATGTGAGGTACTAGGGTAAATATCCTAAGTGGGCGAACACATCGTAAGACCATCAAAAGCTGGGCTGAAGATCCTGGGGGCACATTCACTGGCATCCACCATAGAAACGTTAATGAAACCTACAAGAGATGAAAGTTGAACTTTTCTAGAGTTAAAAAAAACAGGTAACTGTTTATTTGCTAAATTACACCCATCGTTTTTGTAAGCACAAATATATCAAACAGAGTTTGAGAATACTTAATATTATTATAATAATAATAATAATATATAGTAAATGGAGACAGATTAAAGCAGGTTGTGGAATTTGTATATTTGGGAAGTATGTGTACAAGAGACGGAAATGTGTATAAGGACATTGAGAGAAGGGTTAGTGCCGGAAACAGATTTAATGGTGCCTTGAAATCGATAGTGGCAAATAATAAGAACTTATCGAAAGAAGCAAAATTGGCAGTACACAACGGAGTTCTGGTACCAACCCTTATGTATGGTAGTGAAGCGTGGTGTTGGAAAAAGAAGGATGAAAGTAGACTGAATGCTGTTGAAATGCGATCTATGTGTGGTAAGACTATGTATGATAGGTGTACAAATGTCGAAATTAGAGCAGAGTGCAAGGCTGAGATAAGCGTTATCGACAAAAATTAAGAAAGGGCTTTTACGATGGTTTGGTCATGTGGAGCGAACGAGTGATGAAAAAACGGCTAAAAGAAGTTTAAATGCAAGTGCGCCTGGATGTAGAAGCCGAGGAGGGCCGAGAAAGACATGGCATGTACTTGAAAGTGGACATGTGAAAAGTCGTAATAATCGGCGTATGTGCATGAGAAGATGTATGAATGAAGAGGAAGGGAGGGAAGTATGTCAGGACAGAGTGGTATGGCGTTCTATCCTCTCTGCCTACCCCTACGGAGAAATGGCGTGATGGTTAGTTAGTTGGTAAGTTAGTGTTTGAGAATACATACCACATAAATAAATACATCTAAAACAGAGGCAGCGTCTTTTAAATATGCCTTTGGTGTAAAAAATAATCCATCTGCTAATATTTTCAAGGCCAACTCGAGGCTCATAAATATAACAAAACCATATTCGGCGACCTGAAAGGAATTATAAAATTTTAACCAAAGAAAAGGTTGTTACAATTTATATGAAATAATACAAAGAAGTGGTATTATCTGGTGCACTTAGGGCGACAGTTAATAAAGAACGGCATGTGAACAAACCTGCAGTGCTGGATTGTCCATAACTCTGTACAACGGAGTTTCAAACATCATAGAGAGGCAGGACAGTGTAGTGGCACAGATCATTACCCAGTCTAAATATGTGACTAGTCCCAGGAAATTGCTGAAAATTCAATACAATATTATTAATAGTTACAACGGAGTTTCAAACATCATAGAGAGGCAGGACAGCGTAGTGGCACAGATCATTACCCAGTCTAAATATGTGACTAGTCCCAGGAAATTGCTGAAAATTCAATACAATATTATTAATAGTTACAACGGAGTTTCAAACATCATAGAGAGGCAGGACAGTGTAGTGGCACAGATCATTACCCAGTTTAAATATGTGACTAGTCCCAGGAAATTGCTGAAAGTTTAATACAATATTATTAATAACAAACTGTACCCAGCCAAATGAGTTAATTATAACTTTTTAATTTTGTAACCATTCTTAAACTAACTAATCAATGCATCATTTCTCCGAAAGGGTGGGCAGATAGGATAGAACGCCACACCATTCTATATATTTTCTTTCGTTTCCTCCACATTCATAAATCTTCTTAGCCGCAGATAATTCCTACATTTTACTTAATCACTTGTACATGATCATGCCATGTCTTTCCAGGCATATTCCCTAGTCAATTTCAAACTCAATCAAAAATGCCTCTTTTTAAAATCTCACATACAAATTCGCAGAATGCGTAATTGCCCTAGTCTGCTCGTTACAGATAATACAGTCTACCGCTTGGAACTTAGGTTAGACAGTATGTTTAATTGTAATTTTTCGCATTATTACTTTTATTAGCCGTTGTTTCATCATTCATTAGCCTATAACCTTTGCTATTATTAGTAAACTTACTGCAGCGTCTTGTAGTGGACCTTCCTCTCCTTGCCGGTAAGCGGGTCCTTAAGTCGCGCATCGTACCTCGCGTACACGGCTCCCTGGCACAGTTTCCTGAAGCGCGACTCACGCGGAACGGCCAGCAGCGGCGTGTCAAACAGTGGGTGGTTCTCACGCAAGTCTTCCTCGCGTTGGTTCCTACGCAACACAAACAAGCCTTCTTTTTTCAAAATGTATTTGTCGATCATCCGTCATCTATCTACTGTCGGCTGGCTAGGCCATATACTACGTATGCCTCCCGAGAGCCACCACCATGCTTCCTCTTTTACAAGGCATCAGGTTTTCGGCGTCCCGGTCGTCCACTGCTGACAATTCGTCGGCAGCTTGCACCAGATCTGCGGGACGTGGACTTGATTTGGGAGGATGCATGGGAGCTGGCGGCAGTTTGTAAAATCCTTATGCTCCACACAGGGAGCGGATATAGTATGATGATGATGATGATTTGTCGATTTTATAAGTTATAAGTACCTAGATCCCAATACATTTGTCTTATGTTAAATAATTATAATTTTCTTTAACATACACACTACTAAATTCATTTTATATACTCCACATAGGGAACAGACATCATATGAAGTGTATATCATCAATACAACGCCAAAGTCACCAATCTGTACTTAAAAAAAAAAAATTTGAGTTTCAAATTAGTATCATTAACCTTAAAGTAGCGTAAAACAATTACAAGTAATTGTATTTTGTTATAATTGAAATGGCTTATACTGAAAAAACTCAATTCTTAACTCAATATCTCTAATAGACGCTTTACAGATTCACAACTTTGGCATTGGACCGACGATATTCATGGAGTAACAAAACTCTAGGTACAACCCGAAAACTGGTGAATCTACATCATATTTGGAGTCGAATGTGTAATATGACTTTTTAATCTGAGCTTGAAAAAAAATGTTTTTCATCTCATAAAAGCTTTCATAAGTATGGCAGATTAGGTAAAATTGCACAAATTCATAATAAAACGCGGTGTTTTATTTATTGATAGTATAATTTGGACTAAATACATGATATTTCATAACAATTTGCTAAAATTTATCAAAAAAATAAACTTTGCAGTCAGTTTTCTCAAAAACTATGGGTCAAATCGAAAATTTTTATTCTAAAATCGACTCCAAATATGGCGTAGATTCACTGGTTTCCCGCTTGTACATCGAGTTTTGTCACACCATGTACTACTACTAACCATCACTCGGCTTCCTCTACAATCATACATCTTGTAATAAATATATGTTGGTAACCTCCTCATCTCGGCTTGCTGCCTCTTGGCTTGCAGCAGCTTGATGTCTAGGTCGTGCGGCCGGGCCCGGCTGCTGGTGACCCGCGGCGCCGCTCCGATGTCGCCGTTCTCCATCAGGTGCTCGTACGTCTGCTTCAGCTTGATCGACCCTGAGCGGACCGACCGCCGGATGGAGCGGGATCCGAACCTGACAGTCCCGAAGTTGGAAAGGCACATATCAGATATCTCTGTTCTTTCTGTCGGCTTTACTCACTTACTTTACTCAATCGCAGGATAATCACTGTGGGGCCTAGTATCAAAACCACCACCACTTTTTGAGGTTTCGAGTTAGATATACCATTGGATTCGTCTGATTGTAGCACGCCGAATGGTATAACCTAATATAATCAAATTAGTAAACGGGCCCACTTTTAATCCTAAACAGCGGGATATTACTGCTTGTGAAGTTTGACGGCCTGTCAAGTGTTAGCCAACAGTGTTATTACAATAAAGGTTTCAGTTGAAATATTTTTGTGTTTCACCGAAGCCAGTATTGCAAATTTTGTATTCATATTTGACAGACAAAATCGTAGATAAACTATCAAACAGAGATAGAAGTGTTGTCACTTTACCAAAGACAATTTTTTTTAAAGTTACCAAAGATATTTTATATTAAAAACAGTTCTTAAATAATTATATAAAATATTACAAAATGCCTCAGGATATTTTAACTCGATCCAAGTCATAACAAACTGATAATAAAAAATCTCGAAACAAGAGTAGCCGATTCGGAGCAATCTGTATAGAGCGACTATGTTGAAATTACGGGAGTAAAAGAAACTGAGTCGGAAAATACCATTAAAACAGTTTTTAATCTAGTTAACAATTCTAGCTCCAAATTTCAAATATCGATGATACTCTGCTGTACGAACCAATGACAGGAGACTCAATTATCCGAGGGAAATCATTGTACAAACGAAAAATACTGAAATCAAATCTAAAGTCAAAGAAAAATTTTAATGAAATAAGATTAATGGAAAGTTCAAATATATACATAGGAGAAACTCCTAACGGCATATATAGCAAAAACCTTCTGTGGAAATTTTGATTTCGAAAGCGAAAGAACTTATATATTAATTTATCTGGATAAAAAAAATATTTTGGAAAAAGTCAATTCTTCATTCAAAATGGAAAATATCAAAAATAAAAATATAACAAATTTGTACAAATTTTCATTTTCTTTAAAAGAAATAAATAATTATGGATATTCTATATAACCAACCGGAAAACGAAATAGAAAAAATATAATGTTGTACTAACAAATAGCAAATTTTGCAATACTGTTTTTCAAAATATTCAAAGCCTAAAAATATTGCAACAAAATATAAGAGATCATAATTAAAAAACTAACTACGACGAATTCATCATTATGCTAGAGCAATTAAAAATTGACTTTGACGTTATAATTTTAACAGAATGCTGGTTGAATAAATTTAAAGTCCCTAAAAATCTTAATAACTTTATAACTTAGAGTAGAGTGAAAAACAGAAGAAAAAACGACGGTGTGGTTGTATATTATGTAAAAGAAACTCTACTGAGTAGCATTGAAGAAATCAAAATACGAGAAAACTATTGTATCGTCACCATTTTTATAGACCTGCATAGATCATATTATGATGGTTAAGTTAAAAAATCCTTTTACTGCTATAATTTATCAGTCATTCTTGACAGATCATTTTACTACTATGTTTAAATATGGAAATTCAATGTAATAGTCCATCAAAAGTAATAAACCTAAAATACATCATACAAAAACAAACTTCAACTATTAAAAAAAAGCTTAAATCAAATCAAATGGTTTGACATTCTAAATCACAAAGGAACAAATAATGAAGCTTGGAATTTCTTCACTTCAACACTTCAAGATTTAACAAAAGAGTCTTCAAGTATTACTGTTATTAATCTACCAAAGTTTGTAAATGAAGAGCGAGGTATTTCATTAAAAAAAAAAAAAAATTGTAATATATGAAGTAATTAAAAAAAAAAAATTTAATTAAAAAAACCGGCCTAACTGCCATTGAAAAAAAGAAACAAAGTTTGTATTCCGTCAATTGTTCAATAGGAAGCACCCATAGTTTCTCGCTCTTCCTGTAAAATTAGCCAAGGTGTAGATAGGTTGTTTTGATACTAGGCCCCTCATATGATAAGAATTTAGTTTGTATTCCGTCAATTGTTCAATAGGAAGCAGCCATAGTTTCTCGCTCTTCCTGTAAAATTAGCCAAGGTGTAGATAGGTTGTTTTGATACTAGGCCCCTCATATGATTATGAATTTAGTTTGTATTCCGTCAATTGTTCAATAGGAAGCAGCCATAGTTTCTCGCTCTTTCCTGTAAAATATAGCCAATCTTCCTGTAAAATTAGCCAAGGTGTAGATAGGTTGTTTTGATACTAGGCCCCTCATATGATAAGAATTTAGTTTGTATTCCGTCAATTGTTCAATAGGAAGCAGCATAGTTTCTCGCTCTTCCTGTAAAATTAGCCAAGGTGTAGATAGGTTGTTTTGATACTAGGCCCCTCATATGATAAGAATTTAGTTTGTATTCCGTCAATTGTTCAATAGGAAGCAGCCATAGTTTCTCGCTCTTCTGTAAAATTAGCCAAGGTGTAGATAGGTTGTTTTGATACTAGGCCCCTCATATGATAAGAATTTAGTTTGTATTCCGTCAATTGTTCAATAGGAAGCAGCCATAGTTTCTCGCTCTTCCTGTAAAATTAGCCAAGGTGTAGATAGGTTGTTTTGATACTAGGCCCCTCATATGATAAGAATTTAGTTTGTATTCCGTCAATTGTTCAATAGGAAGCAGCCATAGTTTCTCGCTCTTCCCTGTAAAATTAGCCAAGGTGTAGATAGGTTGTTTTGATACTAGGCCCCTCATATGATAAGAATTTAGTTTGTATTCCGTCAATTGTTCAATAGGAAGCAGCCATAGTTTCTCGCTCTTCCCTGTAAAATTAGCCAAGGTGTAGATAGGTTGTTTTGATACTAGGCCCCTCATATGATAAGAATTTAGTTTGTATTCCGTCAATTGTTCAATAGGAAGCAGCCATAGTTTCTCGCTCTTCCTGTAAAATTAGCCAAGGTGTAGATAGGTTGTTTTGATACTAGGCCCCTCATATGATAAGAATTTAGTTTGTATTTCGTCAATTGTTCAATAGGAAGCAGCCATAGTTTCTCGCTCTTCCTGTAAAATTAGCCAAGGTTGTTTGATACTAGATAGGTTTTTTTTGATACTAGGCCCCTCATATGAAAATAAGAATAGATAGGTTTTTTTGTATTTCGTCAATTGTTCAATAGGAATAGCAGCCATAGTTTCTCGCTCTTCCTGTAAAATTAGCCAAGGTGTAGATAGGTTGTTTTGATACTAGGCCCCTCATATGATAAGAATTTAGTTTGTATTTCGTCAATTGTTCAATAGGAAGCAGCCATAGTTTCTCGCTCTTCCTGTAAAATTAGCCAAGGTGTAGATAGGTTGTTTTGATACTAGGCCCCTCATATGATAAGAATTAGTTTGTATTTCGTCAATTGTTCAATAGGAAGCAGCCATAGTTTCTCGCTCTTCCTGTAAAATTTAGCCAAGGTGTAGATAGGTTGTTTTGATACTAGGCCCCTCATATGATAAGAATTTAGTTTGTATTCCGTCAATTGTTCAATAGGAAGCAGCCATAGTTTCTCTCGCTCTTCCTGTAAAATTAACCAAGGTGTAGATAGTTTGTTTTGATACTAGGCCCCTCATATGATAAGAATTTAGTTTGTATTTCGTCAATTGTTCAATAGGAAGCAGCCATAGTTTCTCGCTCTTCCTGTAAAATTAACCAAGGTGTAGATAGGTTGTTTTGATACTAGGCCCCTCATATGATAAGAATTTAGTTTGTATTTCGTCAATTGTTCAATAGGAAGCAGCCATAGTTTTTCTCGCTCTTCCTGTAAAATTAGCCAAGGTGTAGATAGGTTGTTTTGATACTAGGCCCCTCATATGATAAGAATTTAGTTTGTATTTCGTCAATTTGTTCAATAGGAAGCAGCCATAGTTTCTCGCTCTTCCTGTAAAATTAAACAAGGTGTAGATAGGTTGTTTTGATACTAGGCCCCTCATATGATAAGATTTAGTTTGTATTCCGTCAATTGTTCAATAGGAAGCAGCCATAGTTTCTCGCTCTTCCTGTAAAATTAGCCAAGGTGTAGATAGGTTGTTTTGATACTAGGCCCCTCATATGATAAGAATTTAGTTTGTATTTCGTCAATTGTTCAATAGGAAGCAGCCATAGTTTCTCGCTCTTCCTGTAAAATTAGCCAAGGTGTAGATAGGTTGTTTTGATACTAGGCCCCTCATATGATAAGAATTTAGTTTGTATTTCGTCAATTGTTCAATAGGAAGCAGCCATAGTTTCTCGCTCTTCCTGTAAAATTAACCAAGGTGTAGATAGGTTGTTTTGATACTAGGCCCCTCATATGATAAGAATTTAGTTTGTATTTCGTCAATTGTTCAATAGGAAGCAGCCATAGTTTCTCGCTCTTCCTGTAAAATTAGCCAAGGTGTAGATAGGTTGTTTTGATACTAGGCCCCTCATATGATAAGAATTTAGTTTGTATTTCGTCAATTGTTCAATAGGAAGCAGCCATAGTTTCTCGCTCTTCCTGTAAAATTAACCAAGGTGTAGATAGGTTGTTTTGATACTAGGCCCCTCATATGATAAGAATTTAGTTTGTATTTCGTCAATTGTTCAATAGGAAGCAGCCATAGTTTCTCGCTCTTCCTGTAAAATTAACCAAGGTGTAGATAGGTTGTTTTGATACTAGGCCCCTCATATGATAAGAATTTTAGTTTGTATTTCGTCAATTGTTCAATAGGAAGCAGCCATAGTTTCTCGCTCTTCCTGTAAAATTAGCCAAGGTGTAGATAGGTTGTTTTGATACTAGGCCCCTCATATGATAAGAATTTAGTTTGTATTTCGTCAATTGTTCAATAGGAAGCAGCCATAGTTTCTCGCTCTTCCTGTAAAATTAGCCAAGGTGTAGATAGGTTGTTTTGATACTAGGCCCCTCATATGATAAGAATTTAGTTTGTATTTTCGTCAATTGTTCAATAGGAAGCAGCCATAGTTTCTCGCTCTTCCTGTAAAATTAACCAAGGTGTAGATAGGTTGTTTTGATACTAGGCCCCTCATATGATAAGAATTTTAGTTTGTATTCCGTCAATTGTTCAATAGGAAGCAGCCATAGTTTCTCGCTCTTCCTGTAAAATTAACCAAGGTGTAGATAGGTTGTTTTGATACTAGGCCCCTCATATGATAAGAATTTAGTTTGTATTTCGTCAATTGTTCAATAGGAAGCAGCCATAGTTTCTCGCTCTTCCTGTAAAATTAACCAAGGTGTAGATAGGTTGTTTTGATACTAGGCCCCTCATATGATAAGAATTTAGTTTGTATTTCGTCAATTGTTCAATAGGAAGCAGCCATAGTTTCTCGCTCTTCCTGTAAAATTAGCCAAGGTGTAGATAGGTTGTTTTGATACTAGGCCCCTCATATGATAAGAATTTAGTTTGTATTTCGTCAATTGTTCAATAGGAAGCAGCCATAGTTTCTCGCTCTTCCTGTAAAATAACCAAGGTGTAGATAGGTTGTTTTGATACTAGGCCCCTCATATGATAAGAATTTAGTTTGTATTCCGTCAATTGTTCAATAGGAAGCAGCCATAGTTTCTCGCTCTTCCTGTAAAATTAGCCAAGGTGTAGATAGGTTGTTTTGATACTAGGCCCCTCATATGATAAGAATTTAGTTTGTATTCCGTCAATTGTTCAATAGGAAGCAGCCATAGTTTCTCGCTCTTCCTGTAAAATTAACCAAGGTGTAGATAGGTTGTTTTTGATACTAGGCCCCTCATATGATAAGAATTTAGTTTGTATTTCGTCAATTGTTCAATAGGAAGCAGCCATAGTTTCTCGCTCTTCCTGTAAAATTAACCAAGGTGTAGATAGGTTGTTTTGATACTAGGCCCCTCATATGATAAGAATTAAGTTTGTATTTCGTCAATTGTTCAATAGGAAGCAGCCATAGTTTCTCGCTCTTCCTGTAAAATTAGCCAAGGTGTAGATAGGTTGTTTTGATACTAGGCCCCTCATATGATAAGAAATTTAGTTTGTATTTCGTCAATTGTTCAATAGGAAGCAGCCATAGTTTCTCGCTCTTCCTGTAAAATTAACCAAGGTGTAGATAGGTTGTTTTGATACTAGGCCCCTCATATGATAAGAATTTAGTTTGTATTCCGTCAATTGTTCAATAGGAAGCAGCCATAGTTTCTCGCTCTTCCTGTAAAATTAGCCAAGGTGTAGATAGGTTGTTTTGATACTAGGCCCCTCATATGATAAGAATTTAGTTTGTATTTTTATATGTATATGTTACTTGACTTGGGATGATGCACGGGAGCTGGTGGCCTGGAGGCAGTTTGTGGATTCCATATGCTCCACATAGGGAGCGGATATGGTATGATGATGATGATGATGATGTTTATTTTACATACATAGATTGGCTATTTTCTTCCGTTCCTTGTCGTAGCTCCTTCCGTGCCATAGTCCTAAGATTAAGACAATTTTGTCTCAACCTCAACTTGTTAGAGGGAAACAGAATGATTAAAATGTATTAGATAGAGGAAGATAGATATAGGTAGTTGTCTTTGTTTCACCGCAAAATACAAATGGAACATAAAATGTTGGCAGTTCTATTTGAAATAGCTTGTCTAGTGTTATCTTAACATGTCTCTGGTTTTAACTAACTTGGAAATTTGTAAGATTGCAACAAAAGATACATAAGTACCTACTATTACTATACTTAAGAATAAGCTTCATGGCACAAGTCGAGACAATAGGGTTCTTCCCGATAACACGAATATTTTAAAAAACGTTATAAAGTATATTTTTACAATTCCTACGATATAAAACACAATGATCAAAAATGTTGCTTTCATTAATAAATTTATGTTTTAAAAACACGAAAATACGAATGATTTTTAACGCCCGTTATTGGTTAATGACGTCATACCCGTGCGCTATATTGCTGTGACGTCACACCGCATGCGCGCCAAATGAAGGATTTTGCGAGCGATTTGAAAAAGCGCTAAAAAATTCATATGACATCGTCAGAATTTTAAAAAAATTCCCTTGATATTGTAATTTTTCAATCAATTTTTTTAAATAAAAAATCGGGAATAACCCAATTGAGATATAATTGTAAGGTACCAACTTCTTTTGATCGATCCTCAGTTGCTTGGCGCTTGTGACAGTCCCCTGTGACTTGAGTCCTGCGGTCCCCTTCCCACCAACTCCGCTGACAGCCAAAAGGGCAGAGTCGCCTAGCATCAGTCGCTGGTTGTTGGAATCACTAAAATAACAAAACCCGATGTGCAAGCGGGAAACCAAGCAGGGAACTACATCATATTTGGAGTCGATTTTGTAGAATAACATTTTTTTTGTTTTGATTTGACCGGTTTTCGAGAAAATTGAGTATGAAGTTTTTCGAAAATTTCTTATCTTTAATCAAATGATTACTATGTGTTAGGAAAACAAAAGCCAAAACTTCATTTTAACAAGAATTCGTTAAATTTGACTTAATCTACGGTAAGTACTTATAAAAGCTGTGAAAGGAGAAAAAATTATTATTTTGAAGCTCAGACTACATTCGACTACAAATAAGATGTAGATTCACCAGTTTTCGGGTTGTACCACGAGTTTTATTACTCCATGTATAAACGTTAACTTTTATGATAAATATAAACTCAAATAATTGCATTTTAATGTAGTTGCATACATGAAAATTAAAAAACGTCCTTTAATAAAAATAGTCCATTTTTCAAAGATGGTTTTTTTTAGAACAGCCGAATCGTTGCTGATTTCATGATGATTTATGAATGAATTAAGTAAGATGTTGTGGGTTGTATTACTTGATGATGATGGCGACAGCAGCTTTCCTGAGATCTGTGGAGCCTTGTCGCAGTTTGGGAGCGTTGGCGAGGGTCCTGACCGGCCTCTGTTTCCTGTACACTATCTTACAGTCCCAGGCAGATCCTCCGGCGCATTTCTTCCCCGACGGTCCATCCAACTCATCCTCTTCCACTTCATACACAAACTGCCGCATGAAGGACTCCCGAACCTGCGGGGAACACGAATCAGCTAACAATGCTCTCAACACACTTCATACACAAACTGCCGCATGAAGGACTCCCGAACCTGCGGGGAACACGAATCAGCTAACAATGCTCTCAACACACTTCATACACAAACTGCCGCATGAAGGACTCCCGAACCTGCGGGGAACACGAATCAGCTAACAATGCTCTCAACACACTTCATACACAAACTGCCGCATGAAGGACTCCCGAACCTGCGGGGAACACGAATCAGCTAACAATGCTCTCAACACACTTCATACACAAACTGCCGCATGAAGGACTCCCGAACCTGCGGGGAACACGAATCAGCTAACAATGCTCTCAACACACTTCATACACAAACTGCCGCATGAAGGACTCCCGAACCTGCGGGGAACACGAATCAGCTAACAATGCTCTCAACACACTTCAATACACTCGAAGATGGGAAATAAACAATGGAACAAACCATCACGCCATTTCTCGTAGGCGTAGGCAGAGGAAAGAATTACATACCACTCAGTCCAACGATTGAATAAATTTAAACATCTCTAGTAAAGTAAAAAAGGATAAAACGCATTACTCTTTTAAAAAAATAAAAAAGCAGGTGCATAATACACAAATTGAATGCTCAAAAATCCAATTTCTCCAGGAAAACGGTTTAAATGGATTCATGGTGTCATTTTCACCCATTTAAAAAAAAAACGGTTTAAATACCTTAGGAAGATTAAAATCGCTCGGTACTTTATGAAGGCAGGTCATTTGTGGGCTGTCAGGAAATTTCTCAAACACCCTCAGCCTGAAGGGAAGACTCTCCTTTATTTCAGCACTCTGCTCTCGGAACTTCAGTTGCTTTAGTTTCTTGATATCTTCATCTAACTCCAAGTTGTCGAGAATAACCGCCACGAAAAGAGAAAGCACAATCTGTAATATAATGAAGGGTTCAATGTTATTTTAAAAGCTCTGCTTTCTTTTTTTCACCACAATTTCATTAAAAGGATAATATTGAGGAACACTTTTTCGGAAAATTATATAATTAATTATACTATTTCCTTATTGTTTGCATCACACCTATTCTGTTTTACGTTTGTGAACTGTAGCACCTCCCTAAAGCTAACTTTTTTAATTTTTTATTTTAAATAACATTTTGAGTGAGTCGAAATACTCGTGCTTTCAAGGGCTAACATATTCCCTTCCAAATTTCTCATCTCTGTTGAGATGTCTATTGTAATTTAACCTTTATTGCCCTTACGTTGACCATATTCGGAATTTAGTAAAAGATTCAGCTAGTCAAACAATGTACAAAATATCAGTTACAAAATATCCAGGTTCTGACACTTAAACTATACCTACTATTACTGATAATAACTACAACATCTTAAGCAAGAGGCAGCAATAAAATTGACTGTGTGACGTAGGCACAAAAGTTAAGGGAAGTTGAGCCACCTTATGAATCGTGAATTAAAATTTAAAAAAATGCGAAAAATACTTAAAATAAATACTCACGAGGGTGACGAAAAGATGATAGAGAATGAAGTACATCGCAACAAGAGGAGTCAATGTCTGACTGGTTCTTATCATTGTTTCATCCATAACTTCCACCCACGCTTCTTGTGTTAGGATTTGAAACATAGACATAAAAGCCTAAGGGAAAAGGGCAAATCATTTAATTCACATACCATCCTTGTACAATAATGTCGGTATCAGATTTACAGCAAACAGACAAAATTTAAACACAAATTCTGTGGTGTCTGGGAAAAGGGGCATGAGTCAGTCAGGCATCATTTTTAAAATACGACTGTTTATTGATTCTCTTGTAGTGCCTGTAAAGTTTTTTTGGTAATTTTTTTATGACTATTCTTAAAGATGAGTCAAATAAGTTATTTAATGTAAAATAATTTAAAAAACTTTAGAGACACAAGCAGTGAATTAGTAAAACAGCCGCACTGTAAAAATTATGCCTGACTGACTCATGCCCCTTTTCCTAGACACCACAGAATTTATCATTATGAAATTAAAACAACTTTTGTTTCAAACTCCGTTTTTATTGTTTAACACGCCAACCGGTTTTGGAGACAATACTCCTTCATAGTAATTCTGTAAATAACATAGGATAGTTTGAATATTTAAGCGTTTAAAAAATAAATAAAAAAATTTGTAAGAAGAATTAGTTCCACATCTGTTCTCGTAAATCTGTCCACTTTGTATTTATAAGTGTCTTTATCCCAATACACCGACCATGTATTTCTCCCACCACTTCACTCCCCTTTCCGCCACCATCCCAGTACTTGGTCGACCACTTGATTCTTAATTTTAATTTATTATACAAAGCCCTGATGAAGGAGTAGTGTCTCCGAAACCAGTTGCCGTGTTCAAAAATAAAAAAGTATTTTGAAACAAGAGTTGTTTAATTTCATAATTATGAAAAACTACAAAGTGAGTGCTACAAACATCGAGTTAACAAATTTATCAAATCAAATAAAAAGAAATTTTCAACGAATAATTAAATATTTGGAAAGGTACATCATAAACGTCACTATTTTATGCTTTAACCCATTTAGACCTGAAACTATTTTTGTCACAATTTTATGAAATTTTTGTTTTTAATAGAATTAAGGACGTTAGTAATTCACCTAAAAAATACGTAAACATTTTTTTTGTGAAAGGGTTGCCAGAAATTACCCGACCCGTATGTGGGACAGTAGGCTTATACATATGCAAAAAGTCCAAGTATGGCAATTTATCTTTTTCTTTCTTTAGTATTATAAAACAATAAACTAATATGATAACATGCTTGTTATTTCAGAACACATTTTTTTAATTATGATAAAATAACTCATGTTTTTAGTATCATCATCATCAACATCATTAATTTTTAGTGCAATATTTAACGTGCAGACCAACATTGCATTTTGTGCATTTGGCTGGGCATTTTTTTTGGCATTAGCCACATCTTGTTTTGTTGCTTTGTTCCACGATAAAATGGTCTTTGTTGTTATTATATATATCTTGATTCGCCCATTCGTGATGATAGCCTGCTGGGTCCGGGTTTGAAATAAATGTTTCTAAATTTCTATATTGCGATCCGTCTTCAAAGCGTCAATAAACCTATTGAACTTCCATTATGCCTTAAAAGCAACCATGGATTTTGAACTGCCATATATCAAAGCAGTATATAATCAGAGGCATGTACCATTATTTGTCACGGATGCTAATCCCATAGGAAGGTTCTGGTCTGAACGATCCACTCGTCCCATTTTTTGGATCATATTGATGGATCAAATGTGCTTGCGATACGGTGATTGTTTTTTTTAAGTTGTTGCGAATATTGTTCTATTTTATGGATATGATTAACTCGCATGAGACTCGCAGTTACTCGTATATGTCCGTTACTCAATTCATTTACCAGTGGTAAACCCGTAAAAAAAAGGAAAAAAAAATGACATTTCTCCCCATTCCAGTCTCGAAAAGTTTGTCATTATAGGTAAGAACAATATTGGTACCAAGACTTAAATTAGATTATTCGATATTCAGGATTGTGCTGGGACCCTAGTATGGTTCAAACCACATTATATAACCATCTAATGTTGTTCCCACCCAAAGTTTGTACTTATAACTTTAGCTCAGCTTCAGTCTAAGGACTATGCTAAGGCATACTTGGTGGCAAATGATTCATTTCCAAATTATCTTCATCTCCTGTTTTCATCTTCTGTCACATCATCCTTGGCATTATCAGGTGGAAGTAAGAAAATATCACTTTCTGTCATTGTATTGTTCAAATTTTCCTCTTCCAAAGAGATACAATACCATTCAACGTCAAAAAACCCGAAATAACGAAAAATACTGCATATTTATAAAAATCACAAATTTGTATTGTGTATAGTCCTACTGTCCCACATAGGGGTCACTATAATTCAACGAAAAAAAAATGCAACACTCATATTAAAATCATTGATAATCTAATATTACCTCCTCGATGACATCATGGAAAAAATAAAAAATTAACACTGATTTAAACTGCGTCTATATTCACTCTCTGACAAATTTCAGAAAACTGATATCGTTTATATGAATCATTATACCTTCCTTTTGGACATTAAGATAAATTTGTAACATTATACTTATTGGGTTCTTCAGCACATTTTTTATAACACACTGTCCCATATGTGGGACGGTAGGTCTAAATGGGTTAATATGTACACAGCACTAAAAAATAATTATAAGTAAATTTTTTCTAACTATTGTTTTTTAAGATTACCTCTGGAAAACTTTCAAACTTTGTGAAGTCGCGGAGGAAGCAGAATAATTGCATCGATATTGAAGAACTAATTATTAGCAAGCACATTGTGAAGATTATAAGACTTCCCAGTTTCTTTCCGGGACCAAAGATTTTGTAAACAAATCCTTCTAATAGTGGCGAGGCCTTGATCAGACGAACAACTCGAAGGACCTAAATAAAAGGAGATAAGGATTTAGTAGGATATGATTGACGATATTTTAAGAACGATGCAATACAGATCTGATTTTACCTGGAAGTAAGTAAACCCAGACAGATACAATGCTGGAATGACATGTAAAGTTGTGCCGATTGCCAAAAGAAGTTCAAATTTATGAATTGAGTGCTTGAAGTATCCTCTC
>JAGVSP010003480.1:0-21234 GCA_022494985.1 Micrasema minimum | reverse complement strand
GGCCTGCTGCGCCGCGCCCTGCCGCTGCGTCTGTTTCTGCATAGCCGCCACCCCCAGCCCCGCACGTTAGAGCTGCGCGTGGACGCCAGCGACGCATTCATGTTTGCCGGACATAAAAGAGTGAGCTTCTTTATATGCATAAAGTTTTTTTAAAGTTTCATTTTTTATTTGTAGCGCTTAATTGCAAAATACCCTCAAACAGGCAGAATATAATAATATTATGTAAGTTACAGACTCTCCTAAAATATAATCAACCAATTACAATGCTTGTAAATGATGCCCCATTGTCTCGATTGTGTCGTAGTGTAAACTCAAGACTGGATCTGGACTTCTTGTCCTGTGTCACTTTATTTACTGCTTTGTTATCCCTATTATGCTTATCTTTGTATTTTAAAATGGATTTGTCCGTATATATAAAAAATAAATAAATGAAGTTTTCTCAAGTAAACATATTATACGAGTCTCTTAAACATGCAATGCCAATTTCAAAAGCCCTCAAACTGAAAATGTTACAAAGTCCCCTAAAATGATTTTTTTCAATTATGTAATTACAATGTTTTTAATTAATTATCTCTAATGTGTATAAAGAAAATATGTTTTGAATATCACATAACTGCATTAAACAATCGAATGCTAAAAATGAAATGATCAAACCGTCTATTCCTTTCAGTGTTCCATCAGTTTGCTCCCCGACAGTACCAAGGAGCTGGTGTTCAACCTCTACCCCCTGGTGTGTGGCTCCGTGGCCCCCCCCAAGTTCAGCCTCACTCCGCTGGAGCCCTCCCCTCCTGACACCACCAGCCAGTACCTGCAGCAGCTCCTGGACAGGAACCTACCTAGTCACATCTATATCATGGTAAGTCCCAATAATGTTGAATTGCTTCAACCTTGAACCCCGTGTGAGGTATTTAATGACCTCTTTTTGCTATATCTAAGTGTGATAAAGTAAAGAACATTTTAAGCTATTTAAATTGATTGCTAATATCTTACTGATATTTCCAGCCCCAGGAGAAAGATGAATACACTCTGGAGAGCAACTTTACAACTGTCAAAATCAGTGCATAGAGTGAAAATCATTGTGTTGTTTGTTTAGAAAAAAAAATTGAATTATATTTACTAGAAATTAATGATACTACGTGTCATTGCATTCCTCTTCTTTATTTATACATAACTAATTAATATGATATTGAATATCGTTTATTTACAATTTTATCACTATGTTTTTTATTTACAATAGACAAGAATTAAATGACTTATCGAAACCAAAACATGTTTAATTACTTTTTATCTTAGTACACATTGACCTCTTAGACCTTATTATATTCAGATTCCTTACAAGAAAAGCTCGTATACTAAAAAAAAACTCCTTCTGCATAGCATAATTTAGATAAAGCTGTAATTTCAAAAATGTAATCTTTTTATCATTTGAACCACTCTGGGTTTTGTTTCTAACACAAATCCCTGTAAATCTTCAAAAACTCGGTGCACATTATTTAAAAAGACGTACAACAACGTTAAAAAGGTATAAATCTTATCTAATTATGAATACAGCAATGTATTTTCTATTTTTACATAAGCAAAACAATAAGTTCCGTGAAAATTTATTAATTTATAGTTCATATAGTTTCATCCATGGAAATATGTACATTGTTAATTGAAGATCTTGCATAAAAAGTGGGCAGGTCCAAGTGTCAAAAGTTCAGGATAAGAAATAGGTAATTAAAAAATATTGTTCGATTGCGTATAAAAATTATGGGCTGCCATAAAATATAAACATTTTAATAAATTTTCACATGGTAATTCATTATATTTTCTTGTTTCATTTAAATATACTTATAAATGCACTAATCAAAAATGTACCTGATATATATTTAACAATAAATTAGACAACACTATAGTAATATCATCAATTAATTGTCCATATTCTATAACAAAAAATATTATTACAATGCTATTAACCACTAACACCATATTTTCTTATCGATTATAATATTATATGCCACAGTGCTATTGATGACAAAGATGACACATAATATAACATAATATTATTATGTTAGCGTGGATAAAGCATTGGTTAGCTCTACATTCATGCCAATTACTTGCTCACGGGTGTTCTATAGCAACCAAAGTATGATTTCATGTTTTCAATTCAATTAAGTATACGTTTCTTTGAAATTTATCTCTTTAAAAAACTAATTTGCAAATAGTTTTAGTGCTAAAAGATTGACATCTTTCGCTAGCCACCTAGCCGACACAAAAAATTAATAAGGGTTTTTGTGTTAAACTGTAGGTTATATACTAATAACTGAAGATCCATTTTTTTACTCTTTGAACCAATCTTTAAACAAGTAAAAGTCTCAGTAAATTCATGTACAGCACAGATATTGCAACGCAGGATAAATTATGGTTTCTGGATCCACTAATGTAATAGTTTTGGGGCACTCTAGATTCCTCAGCAACCAACCTGACTTCAGTACTTGACACCGGATCGCCCATTTCTGTGATTACCTCCCGAGTAGAGACAACTGTAGTTGTGATGTGTGGTTCGGCCATGCTCGGTGTTGTTTGAATATCCTCACCGCTACCCGGAGTGATGAATATATCCAAGATAGTCGGGTCTGGGAATTTGCCCGTCTTTACAGAATCAACTTGAAATTGTACTATTTTAGTTTTGTAATCTTCCACTCGAATCTAAAAATACAATTATGTAAGTTTTCACAATGATGATTTACTGTAGCTAAATGCATCATTTATTTATTTATTACATATCATATATTTTTCAATGCATTCTTCACTGGGAAACCAAATATTTTAGATAAAAATGTATTACGACAGTGGTAACATAGTCGACTCCGAGTTTAATAATTGCCTGGTTAAAACCACATTCTGTTACAACTTCATTCTTGTTCAAACACAAGCTTGGCTTTTTTTTAAAATTGCAAAATGAAATATGAGCAAATATCATTAGATCGCTTCGTTTTTTTTATTGAATAAAAGTGTTCCTGAATATAAAACAAATCAAAAAGAAAAATAATCACCAAATAAATAATTATTGTCTAAGTCTATGATTTATGTTTCGTAAAAAAATCATTTTGCATAGTTATTATTATTTTAGCTTTTTCTAAATAAAAAGCAGAAAATGTTTCATTTTCTTTTGAACAATAAATTTAGATTCTATTATGATGTAAAGCCAGAATCTATTTAACCATTACACTGAAGAGTGACACTATTTTTATATGTATATATTAAGCACCTTAACAGCCCAGGCCCGGGGCCTATGCTGGACTGAAGGTCATATTTGACACAATACGGAATGGCAAATGATTTTGCACAGTTGATCACTCTCCATCCCGAAGTGTTGTATGCAACTTTTAGTCCAGCATAGGGTCCCAGGAGGCCCAATAACAGAGGGTAACAATATCACAACCACTCAGGCTTGAGAAAAATCAATTTTGGCTTTGATATTCTCACCGGGTATCGAACCCGGAACCTGTATATCATGAGTTCAGCATCTTATCCATTACACTTCGGAGCCCGGCAGTTATCTGAGACTTACATCTTTGTTCTGTAACCAGATGCCTTGTAGCTCGGAGGCCATAGGATACTTGCAGCACGACACCTCCAGAGTGACTTCCATACAGCCGTGCATGGCGTAGTTGTAGTCCTGCATTCCTCCCGTGAGGGGGTACCAGGCCGCCCCATTGGTGATGCCGTTAGGGAACCTGGCCGAGCCATTGGGGCAGGGTTGTCCCAAGTGCATTATGGGGTGGTTTTTGGAATAGACAAGCGCCAGGTGCTGAAACACGTCATCGTCGGGAGATTTCGATTCTTGTGCTTCTGGAAATGACACTGAGTAATTTTATTAAATTAGAACCAAAGGAAAAAAACATTTCACAACTAATACTTTTAATCTTGAAAAATAATAAATTACTTAAATAAAACACTTATTGTAATGATGCATAAAATAATTTGATCTAAATATCGACTTCTAAAATCTATCGACCGTTTAAATTGTTTGTTTACATTATTATTCTGTGTACTCACAATCTTCTTTTGTACTTTCGAATGGATAATTGGCAACCATAGCACCTCCATGCAGACTTGCAGACAAGATGAAATCAATTTCATTCATCCATTTTGCAACAGCTCTCGTCTCTGGCTGGGGGGGCTTCGGATTAGTCCGGAAGAAATCAGGAAAACTTCTAAAGTTTAAAATACAAATTCATTAAACTAAACTAATCGGATAATGTTGTTACATGAAACCTTATTCACTTATCTGAAGTCGCTAGTTTGACGAACAAGGTTTCAACTGTAGTGATCGTTCTTAATGTCACAAATAAATTTAAAAGACCTAAAAACTAAAGATATTTCTATACTCATGACTAAAATAAAGATTTATATGTAATGAATAACAGACATTCAAAATTTTGAGGCCCATTATTTCAGAACAAGAGATCTGTGTTAGATGGACCTACCTTGTTACTCTCGGGAATACATAAATAATTTCATACCTATTGAGATCCATATCTTTCACATTATTCCTTCCCGGTCCAACGGAACACATTCCCTCCTTAGATGCTTCGAATCCATCGGGGTTGAGTGATGGTAAAATGTGTAAAATATTATTCTCCAGCAGATGTTTTATTTTTCGATCACTCTTCCAGTAGCCTTTAACTAAATACTGAAATCGTAGCATTTCTTATATTTCAATAAATTAATTGACACTTTGCTACTAATGCTACTTTAAATAAATTTGTGACTTGAGTCGGTAAAAATATTTACTTACATCTATAAAATGAAGAAGTATTTCTCTCCCTGCTGCCTCATTGCCGTGAATATTAGCTAAAAGCTTTATGTTTGGGACTAGTTTAGTTTCTGGAGGTACAGCTGTGATTTTCATTACCCACAGCTCTCTTTCTGGAATAGATAATTTCATTTTCGATATTGTAAATTGTTGTTGTTCTTATAACAGTTTCCCTTTGGACTATCAACCAAAACCTATCTCATGCATAGTGTTGGTTGGTTGGCACTATAATTCAACAATAATTTATAAAAGGTGAAGCAGAAATTTCTTATTTTTAAACTCCATAGATACCAGGCCAGGCTACCCAGAATTTTTACCCGTTAAAAAAATTAATTTTTCATATCGTCATACCATACCTAAAAACGTAATATAAACTTTATCATATTTATTTAAAGCGCCTAAAATAACCTAACCTGACATTAATTTATTTAGAGCCTTGGAACTTGGAAATGAATGATTGTCACTCCTAGGGTATAGGCAATTATGCGAACACCAAATAATGTTATAGTAATACCTAGTACCGAGAAAATACCTATCATTTTTATTATTTTTGATAAATTAACACATTGCTACCACTTTCCCTTATCCGCACCTAATGGCGCATAGGGCACTGCATCAGTACACCAAGTGCATTAACGAATTAAAACCGTACTATAATAATTAGCTTAGGAATAAGGATTTACTTTCGATTTATCCTAATTTCTGACGTTGTCCCACGTACAGGGATTAGGTTTACCGCACAATTTTATAGTTATTGTCAGGTTATCGCAGAGTTTTTTTTGTAATGCAATTAATTAATTTATATTATTTTATAAAAATACAACAATTCATACAACATTACTACTTTCATACTGAAATCTCCAATTTAGTAAAAACGGAAATGCTTCTGTTAGTTTTAGGTAACTATAACTATTCATTCATCAACTTGGTCAGCATAGGCGACCATTTCTTGGCCATCTCTTTCTCCCGCAAAGATATTTATCGGATACTATGTACTGCTACTACTTTTCTCTTATCCGCTGCTAATGGTACATAGGGCACTGCATTGGTACACCAAGTGCAGTGATTTAGATAATTTGTTACATGAAGGTAAGGTGATCGGTCTTATGTGCTTCAGCGTCAGTCCAAGGTATCACATAAACAAAATATTTACCGAAAAACTTCCCCTCCACCAACATTGGTGTGATGGTGGCCAAGTTGACGTCAGGGGACAAATAAGAATTTTAACCTAGATCTAAAATATTAATACCACGGCATTTGTCCTTAGGTATAAGAATTACGGAGAATTTTTTTCTTTGTAGGTACCGTCATCGTTTGACAAATCGTCTTAAAAACCGCCATGCGGCGTAGACCGCGGGACGTGTCGGTTTTTAATGTTAAATTAATAAGAAATATCTACCGCGGACTGGAGGACTCATTTGTTTTCTAAGAAAAGTGAGACGTTTTTACTCAGCCAATGCGTGCTATCAGATTTGACCCCCATGGATTTTTGTATAAGTTTAAAGCGCACTTTATAAGGGACAAAACCTTAGAGTAATAATGCTAGCCTGCGCGCGTCATTACTCTAAGGACAAAACTGTACAGTTTCTTGTGCAGTTCGCAAACTGTCCCGTATAAAGCGAAAACTGTGTGGAATAATATTGAATGATCCGCCCGACCGACGCGACGGCGACGTTTGGCTGACCTGACAATTAATATTGATTATATTGAATGCTTTGAAAAACGTAAAAAACAAATTAATAACATATTTACATTATTAGCTATATTAACAATTTCCTGTGTGCAAACATACGATAATAACTTATAATCGCGTTTAAAAAATACACATAAAGTGCGCATAATATCAATAAATAGCACATAAAGTCAATAAATACTCCGAGAGATATTGCTGTAGGTTTATGCTGGCGCTGAAGCGTAAGCGTCCGCCTCGTGGCATGGCGGTAGAGCGTTTGGCTGCCATGCATGAGGTCGCGGTTTCGATTCCCGGTGGAGGTCCTATATGAAACATTTATTTGAATGTGACTTTCACATAAAAATATGTCATATGCGATACCTCGGACTGGCGCTGAAGCGTAAGACTGATCATCTCGCCTTCATGTAACAAGTGATCAAGATTCACTGCGCTTTGGTGTACCAGCGCAGTGCCTATATGCACTATTGGGTGCGGATAAGGGAGATAAGAAGAAGAAGAAGAAGCGAAAGACTGATCATCTTGTCTTCATGTAACAAAATAATTAAGATTCGCTGCACTTGCGTATTAACGCCGCCCCCTATGCACCATTGGGTGCGGATAAGGGAGAGTAGTAGTAGTAATATAATAAAGATATCGGTAGTACCAACCTACAGTACCAAAACTAAGTCGAGTCATATTATGTTCCGGGATGAAATGCAAAAAGATTTAATGAGTGCTTGCGCCAAAATAATAATCATTATACCATATCCGCTCCCTATGTGGAGCATATGGAATCCACAAACTGCCTTCAGGCCAACGATCGGCCGCCAGCTCCCGTGCATCCTCCCAAGTCAAGTCCACGTCCCGCAGCTCTGACGCAAACTGCCGACGAATTGTCAACAGTGGACGACCAGGACGCCGAGATCAGAAGTCTGCTATCTTGGGCCCTGGTTAGGTGCCACGATTCGCAGCCATAGAGGAGAACAGGTGTGATGCAGGAGTTATAAAAGGAGGCATTTTGTTTTAAAACCGAGTAAATATCCGATCTCCAGACAGCTTTCAAAATAAAGAACCAACCAAATAAATTCCGCGTTATTTCTGACTACTTTTTTATAAAAATGTTTTTTTTATATTTTATTGGGTATTGCCTGTTCGCCTGTATAATGTTTCCCAAGTAAAATTAAAATTAACATAATATGATGATTTTGAACGGAATAAATAAATCGAATTAATTATAGCAGAAAAATATCTTACTTTGCACAGATTTTCCAATGGAATACATAGAAATCAAATTGGAATTACAAGCTGATAATTCTCTTAGAAGATTCGTCATTGCAGAGTAATTATGATATTGATATTCTATGTTGACTGCAGAACTACACTCGCACCTTACTCTCAGGTCCCGTAACAAACTAAAGCAAACAAAAAAATACACCGCATGCACTAAACCCATTTTGAAATAAATGAATTTAAAAAATCACTAGTTTATTGAGTGCAAGTTGTTATTTAAAACGTAAAAATGATCACATTATTTAGTGGTTTATAAACAATCGAACGCGTCGATATGCAAAGGCGAGCGCAAAGTTTGTATAAGATGCTCCAACTAAGTAAGATGCACCGAACACAATATGAACCTCTCGCGATATGCTATCAGCGTTTTGCGGTCAACACTCGATTAGCAGTTACTTGTCCGGTGAACAAAGGATAGTGCTGGAGTGGTGGTGCAGGAGCGTGACAAAACCTAAGAAAACTTGCTAATAAGTTCCCCACGACTTGACATAGGTTGCGCCTCCCGCCTCAAAGTTTGCATACTCTGAGAGAAAAACGAAATTGATCATTCAAAATGAGGGAGCGATTTTTTCAAAGTGATAGGTACATTAAACAAATCAAGTGGGAACATTTCTAATTTAAAAAATGTGTCAGTAAAAAATATTCAAATGTTATAGTTTGAACCTACTCCAAGCATACTCACCACGTGACTCGCGGCCGCTACCCATACAAACGTATTCCTCGATTTTCTCCCTGGAATTTTACATTAGAGCAATGGTTTTTTCACACATTTGATTTTGATTTGTTATAGGAAACATTTTTTTTTTAAATAAAACGATTTGTATTGTGTTTGTACACGCATCTGGTTGATATCTAAAATTTGTGAAAAAATCATTGCTCTAATGTTAAAATCCAGAGAGAAAATCGAGGAATACCTTTGTATGGGAAAGCGACCGCAAGTCACGTGGAGAGCGTACTATACCTATTTGGATTGGTAATTAATACGATACTTTTTTAGACACAAAATTGTTACCTTTACGAAAATTTTGATTCGTTTGGTGGATTCACTTTGAGAAAACGGTCCTCATTATTCTTAGTCGGCTGATGAATCATTCGGCATTCGGGGCGTTCGTCAGGACGCCGAATGATATCACATTATCGTCCTAATAATATCGTTCAGCATTCTGATACTTTTTTCGGGTTAGTGTCAATCAGTGGTCATGGTAAAAACTTTGGAAAAATCATTCTTGATCGGATGATGAATCATTAGAGTCTTAAATAATATAATTCGTCCTGATAAAAGTGTCAGGATGCAGAATGATTCAACAGGCGACATGTTGAGTCCCTTTTAATTTGTCATACTGCAATAGCTGCAATACTTTTTTAATATGGCAACTATTGTTGATATTATATTATTTTATTCAAATTTTGCTTGTTACGTTGTCGTTGACAAAGAAATATTTTTCTCTCGGTGTACCTCGTAAGACGACTTCGCTTCTAGATGGATTAAACAAATCTTCGGTCTGTGCAATTTTTATAAAAACACGTGAAACAACGTAAATTAAAATTGATAAAGTAAACAA
Source organism: Micrasema minimum (assembly GCA_022494985.1). Taxonomy (NCBI): domain Eukaryota; kingdom Metazoa; phylum Arthropoda; class Insecta; order Trichoptera; family Brachycentridae; genus Micrasema; species Micrasema minimum. Next base: position 11,906 of record JAGVSP010003480.1, on the reverse strand, counting down.
CATTCTTGAAAATCCACGCACTTACTGAATCTTACTAACATTATTGTATTTAAATATTTATTTTGTAAATTTGTTTTTTATTTCACTTTCACCGGATATTTTTTGTTCGACCGCCTCGTAGTCGCAGTGTGTACCTAGTTCGATTCCCGAAGGGTTCAAAAACTAAAATAGTTATAACTACTGAGATACTCCTGAGATGAGTCCTTACTCCTAAGTACCTACCTACTACCTACGTAACTAAATAGAAAACACGATAAGGACGGTTTAATTGTATTTAATTAAAAAAATATGGTTCATAATATTTTAACCGTGTATCTAGAATAAACCTATATATAATCTGTGAATAAAACCCGATTAAAGCAGGTTGAAGAATTTGTATATTTGGGAAGTATGTTTACAAGAGACGGAAATGTGGATAAGGACATTAAGAGAAGGGTTAGTGCCGGAAACAGAGTTAATGGTGCCTTGAAATTGATAGTGGCAAATAAAAACTTATCGAAAGAAGCAAAATTAGCAGTACACAACGGAGTTCTGGTACCAACCCTTATATATGGTAGTGAAGCGTGGTGTTGGAAAAAGAAGGATGAAAGTAGACTGAATGCTGTTGAAATGCGATCTCTCAGGCGAATGTGTGGTAAGACTATGTATGATAGGTGTACAAATGTCGAAATTAGAGCAGAGTGCAAGGCTGAGACAAGCATTATCGACAAAATTAAGAAAGGGCTTTTACGATGGTTTGGTCATGTGGTTGCTAGAGCGCGATGTATTATATTGAGTTTAGAATTGTATTTTTATTTATATGTATTTTACAATGTTTTTGCACAAGAGTATGTATTGTGTACTTTTATTTTTAATTGAACGTGTATTTATGCACTTACTGACGAGTTGCAGTAGGCAACTCAGTAGGACATATATATTGTTTTTCAGATTATGTAAGTATATATTGAAATAAAAAATAAAAAAAAAATATTAAAAAATTGACTGATGAAAGAATGGCTAAAAGAAGTTTAAATGCAAGTGTGCCTGGATGTAGAAGCCGCGGAAGGCTGAGAAAGACATGGCATGATTAGTCATACTTGGGTACGTCAAGTACTTGAAAGTGGTCATGTGAAAAAGTCGGAATAATCGGCGTATGTGCATGAGAAGATGTATGAATGTAGAGGAAGCAAAGGAAGACTGTCAGGACAGAGTGGTATGGCGTTCTATCCTCTCTGCCTACCCCTTCGGGGAAATGGCGTGATGGTTAGTTAGTTAGTTAATAAAACCCAAAGCATTTTACGCACTGCTGAAGAAAATTATCGTGCATACAAAATAGTAATAATTTATATTTCTTGATTTGATATTGGAATATAATATAATGTATGCATAATAAAACACCTGTGTGAATCTTATATAAAATATTATGTAATAATATTAATACATTCAGATCATTTAAGTACCTACCTAGGTACAACAAATTGATGAACGAACATTATTGTTGAAAGAATACAAAATAATTTTTCTATATTATATACACATTTCCCTGTGTTTCTCAAAGCTTTTCATATAGTAGGTAGGTACATATTATAAACAATTAAAATGTAATTATTAATAATAAGCGTGTTATCTGGTGAGCTTCGATACTAATCCATAGTAACAATACGAAAACTATAAAAAAGATGTAGGTATTATATATCTATAAGGATGTGGGAGAATAAATAATATATTACTAACAGTAATAGATACCTGGCTGGGAGCTGGCGGCCGATCGCTTGGCCTGGAGGCAGTTTGTGGAACCCATATGCTCCACACAGGGAGCGGATATGGTATGATGATGATGAATAGATACCTATTACCTGGGTGCGTACTATTTTACCCGAATGAATTATCATGACTCGTGGCATTGATAGATATTATCCTAGCCAAATGACGAATCACAAAATAAGTGGTTAAAAATAAAAATTATTTATTTGGTGGTCGAGAGTCAAGATACGCCGTATCTCCATATCCGTATCAAATGTATGTATGGAGATGGAGACCAAACAAGTATTGTTTTTTTTTTTAAAGAAACATTTTGGCTCTTATGATGTACCTTAATATTTCAATTTCGAGCTGCTTTCAAATAGTCGGAAATAACTGTGCCAGAAAGCAGAAAACTAGTTTTGCTGGAGTGGGATTCGAACTTAAATGTTTATTTTATTTCGTGTTATAATTATTATAGTTACGACTTGATAAATTCAAAATAACAAAAAAAATTAAAGGCATTGGTTAGTTTTCCCCCTTATGTTTCCAAATTTTTGAGTTCAATAAGGTCGTATTGCATGTGAAATTACGATTCTATATGGGTTGCATGTTGGTTGCATTATGTTAAACTGGCAACCTAGCACTTCGAAGCATACTGTCGTATGACAAATAAAGTCTATTTGCTTCGTACAATAAATTAATATGACTTCCACCTATATTAACCTGGCTATCCTGGATAATTAAATATCCCACAATGCCTCTGACCGGAAGAGTTATTTTTAAAGTTTTGCTTAAGTACCTACATACATCTGGAATCTAGAATCTTAATCGAAATAAATATAGGTAGGTTTATAAACCAATTGTTTTGATACATGTTACAGGAAATGGTTTGCGTTATCTTTACTTACATAACCACAGTTATCCTGTGTTCTGTGTTGGAATACAAATAATAACATCAATCGAGAATGAAAAATAAAATTTGATGAACATTTTATAGATAAAAGCAGATTCACGCTACCCCAGTAGGTATTATTATCGCGACTGGACTAGAAACCAACATCACAAATACTCAGGCATGAAAAATTTTATTTTTTATTTTTGTGATCTCACCTGGAATCGATCCCGAAAACTCCATCCAAGGTTTTAGTCATTATATGCTGCGGAGGCCAACGAGGCCAACTTCTGCTAGATGGTCACGGTGCGGTGGGCCGTGATGCAAGTGCCCCAAGAGCCAAGAGGATAAATAATTTATTTTAATTATTTTTTTGGTAATACTATTAACGGGCGGCCTCCGTAGCGAAACGGCTAAGACACTGCACTCACGATACGGAGGTTCCGGGTTCGATTCCTGGTGAGAACACAAAAAAAAAAATGTTATTTTTCTTAAGAGACCAGTCAATATAAATATGTTTTTTTTTCATTTAATTAATTAATTTATTTATGTTATTGTTTCTACGCCCCAAGGGCTTGTTTGTACGGAATAGGTTGCATTACTTGCACTTCAGGGGATAATGTTAGAATATAACATTTAAATACCTAGTTAGAAAACATTATTCATCCCAATTTCTAATTAACCCTTTAAGTGCCAACATTAATCTGGCCAACGAAATCGTAATTTTTTGCACTTATAAATTCTATGATTTTTAAAAATGATTTTCCCAAAAACAAACAGCAAACCGGCGCACGGTTAACGAAAAAATCGTGTAGGTACTTCATTCATGACATTGGGTCTAAACACCACCCCATGGATTTGTCTAAAATAGTGTAAAATAAAGGGTCAGATGTTTTTTTACCTTTTTAGGGTGTAACATAACATATTTCGGTTTACAGGCAGAATTTAAAATGTGAAGGTTTAACATTTTTTATCTCACTTATTTACAAATAAATATGGAAAATAATCTTATCTAACGTCTTGCGATTTTTCATTTTGATTTATTAACCAATAAAAAAAATCTAAATATTACTTTAAAAAAAGTGATTAAACACGTCTATTTGGTATTTGGTCGTCTAGTCTATGGCAAAGAATTGTCTATGGTCAAAAATCATTGGAAAAATAATTTTCTTGTCTCGCTAAATTCTCGAAGGATTTTCGGGTCTATAATTCTGTATAATTTATATTTGTATCAAAATGACAACTTTATTTACAGCCAAAACATTGATAAGTCCGTGTAAGTACACACTTTACCAATATTCTTCAATGTTTTCGATCAAATTCGCCGGGATCGAAATGAAGTTTTAGGTTATGGATTTTTCTTCGTAAGACGTATTTGATCAATTTTATGCAATGTAAATTTTACAGAAGCACATAAATTCATAGTTTTTTCATTAAACTTGAATATGTTTCGTAATATACTGCATTTTATGCTTCATGGCACGATATTTTTATCGGAAAACGGACTATTGCATGCACACCAGACAACCTGAAAATTCGAATTAAATTTTCTTATAAACATAACCTGTTCTAAAATTTTTATTTGAAACCTTATGCCGATCATTTAAAACCGTATAAGTTGTGTAGGACGTATATAGAAATTTTAATAAATCCGAATTGCACACATTTCTTTATTTTAGCTCTGCGACTTGTTTTCAAGCAAGGCCCTTTCCCATATACTTCTCAGTTATGCTCGAAGCTATTCGCTCCCAGTACTGGAACACTTGCGAGGCATTTTGCGGAAAAAAAGGTATTTGAAAGAAATAAGCCTCACTGCAATGTTGGAACTATCGGCCATGTTGATCATGGCAAAACTACACTAACAGCAGCTATTACTAAAGGTAATTATTTTATTCAAAGGCACCATTCCTTCAAAGAAAGACGGCGGATATCCCCATACTAAATGAACACTATTTTAGGTACATTCGTTAACATATTTACACTGTGTTTTGAGAAATAATTTATACCGCGAATTGAAGATAGTACGTTTATCTTACAATATGGCAAAAAAAAACTAAGGTGTACCATAATAATTTAGTATTTAATTATTGAAAGACTGCAAGACTGCGATTTCTTCATACATTATTTAGTCGACAGTAGAGATTCAGCCAGGAAGGACGTGTTTCCACGCTCGTCACGCTGGTGACATATTAATAGAGTTTTTGATGACAAAATCATATTATTTTGTATTTGAGATATACTGGATATGTTTAAATAGCAATCATTTCATAGAATAATTCACCTAATACATATTTTATTATGTTTTAATAGCTTATTTTCCACGAAAATAAATTTCCGTCAATCTACCATCAACACGCGTAACAATTTCGTATCTACTGCGAAACTTGTAGCTTTGTATTTAAAAATGGATGTCTTGTGTATACATCACCAACATTCATTGCTAAAACTAAATTTGGCTTTTTTGTATAATAATATAAAAATGGTACGACATGTAGCATGTAGCTTTCTTATATAATTGATAAATGGAAACTAAACACGACACTCTAGTTTTATCATAATGCATATTATATTATACTTACACATCTTAAGTAGTGCCCAAAGCTAATGTAAATGCCCCCAATGGCGTTTACAAGTAAAATAAATAGTGTTAACTGTTCATCAGACCTGGAATTCAAATAAACTAATAATACTAATGTGAAAAATATGTACCATCTTAAAAAAGTAAGCAATTCATACTTAGGTACCTATATCATCGTAAATTCTGATATTCTTAACGATTTGATCCGATAGCTGTTATTTACTGTTTGTAGTATTATCGGATTTGGATTTGGCACAGAAGAAGGATTACGCTGAAATTGACAATGCACCCGAAGAGAAGGCTCGAGGAATCACAATTAACGTCGCACACGTGGAATACCAGACAGAAAATAGACATTACGGACACACAGATTGCCCAGGTCATGCAGATTACATTAAGGTACCCACTTGCACATCAAAAATTTACTTTAAAATAGCTGCGGAAAAACATATCCGCACCCAATAGTGTATTGGACACTGCATTGATATACCAAGTGCAATAAATCTTGATCATTTGTTACATGAAAGCAAGATAATCGGTCTTACGCTTCAGTCCAAAGTATCACATATAATTTTTTTTTGTTGTGAAAATCACATTTTAAAAAAAAGTTTTATTGACGAGGGGATGGGTAACCGTAATCAAACCCGCGACCTCGTGCATAGCAGCCTAATGCGCTCCGCTACACATGTAAACTGTTACAATGATTTATTGGAACCAGGTAGTAGTCTAGGGATTAAAGTCGCAGAGCCTGGACTTAAATCCGTAGGTTCGAATCCCACTTTCTGGTACATTTATTTCTGACTAATTAAAAGTACTGAAATTTAAATATTTGCAAAATGGGTATACCTCTGTAGCATGACAAGTGAAGTGTATTATGTTTTGCAGAACATGATAACAGGCACAGCTCAGATGGACGGAGCCATTCTGGTGGTGGCTGCTACGGATGGTGCCATGCCCCAGACCCGGGAGCACTTACTTCTCTCCAAGCAAATTGGGATCAACCACATCGTTGTGTTCATCAACAAGGTGGACGCTGCTGACGCCGAGATGGTGGAACTCGTGGAGATGGAAATCAGGGAGCTTTTCACGGAGATGGGATACGATGGAGACAAAATCCCCGTCATTAAAGGTTAATTACTGTTGATTCATTTTTAAATTAATATCTTTTTAAATAATATTTCTATCTGGTACTGAAGAGTAAGACTGATCATCTTACCTTCATGTAATAAAATTAATAATCTAGATACACTGCACTTGGTGTACCAATGCAGTGCCCTATGCACCATTGGGTGCGGATAAGGGAAAGTAGTGGTAGTGAGTGAGAAAGGGTGGAATTTAAATAAATCAACATAAGTAACTGCAAAATCACGAGAAGATGCTTGATAAATACACAAAATGTATGCTTGATTATTGCATCTTTAAAAATGAGACAATACTGAAAAAAAAATGTTGTAATAATTAATTAATCTTCCTTTACACGTAAAATTAATTCTACTTATAGGTTCCGCCTTGTGTGCTCTGGAAGGGAAGAATCCCGAGATCGGTACTGAGGCCATCATGAAGTTGTTAGCTGAAGTGGACAGCTTCATTCCAACTCCCATCCGAGACCTGGACAAGCCTTTCCTACTTCCCGTGGAGAGTGTTTACTCCATCCCTGGTCGGGGAACTGTGGTCACCGGAAGATTAGAGAGAGGTATCCTCCTGTTCTTGTTTTTTCGGTTTGGTACTGGTAGATATCTAAAACGTGTTAAGAAATCATTGCTTTAGTGCAAATTCTAGGCAGAAAATTTATCCCTACGTTAGTATCAAGAAAAGGAGTGGCCACATTACCATGCTTCTCCTTAAAGGTGTGTGATCTGTAAAAATGAAACTAAGAAGATTTTCAACCTCCACAGCTCTAAAGATTATCAAAAATACAATTTATATAGATTAAACAATTATATAGTTTTAACATAAGACTGAAAATCTAAAATTGAGAAATAAAAACTTATGATGTGCATTGTTTTTATTTTGTAGGGGTTCTCAAGAAGGGCACTGAATGTGAATTTGTCGGCTACAACAAGGTGTTCAAGTCCACAGTCACAGGAGTGGAGATGTTCCACCAGATACTGGATGAGGCGCAGGCGGGGAGACCAGCTGGGTGCTCTGGTCCGAGGAATTAAAAGGGAAGACATCAAGCGCGGAATGGTGATGGCCAAACCCAAGACTGTGCGAGCTGAGGATAACATCGAGGCCCAGGTGTACATCCTCAGTAAGGAGGAGGGCGGCCGCTCCAAGCCCTTCACTTCCTTCTTCCAACTTCAGATGTTCTCCAAGACGTGGGACTGTTCGGCCCAAGTCACTATTCCCGACAAGGAGATGGTCATGCCTGGAGAAGATTCCAAGTAATTTTTTAAAATTGATTTAATGTTTCTAGTTCTCATTTTGCTTAATTTTTTTATTGTTTATTGTACCAACAACCCCTATACTCTGTAAATACAATGCCGAACATCTACGTTTTTATTCAATTATACCCCAATGTCATTTTAAAACATTTGTGCATATTCTTTAACGTCAAAAAGATATTAATTTTACCACGTTAAGGGTTTGCAAGACAGTACAGGTGTATTATAATATGTATACCTACCTTCAGATCAACTGTCCAATGTCTAATCTCTTTTAAATTGAATATTTATGTACATCTTATTATGGCAAATTGTTTAATATATTCTTACTTTGATCACAATACCTTTTTTTAAACATTTAAACCTGTATTATAGTTATGATAATACTGCAAATACATGATCAATCATAACCATAAGTCTCTTCTATTACGGAGTTTCATTATCTTTATCTTTTCTAGATTACTCTTGAAGCTGATGAAACCAATGGTCATGGAACAGGGGCAGAGGTTCACCCTGAGAAGTGGAGCGATCACACTTGGTACTGGAGTAGTCACTAAAATCCTTCCCAAGTTGTCAGAACCAGATCGCATCGGCCTAACATTAGGAAAGAAGGGCCGAGAAAAGGCTGCCCAGCAGTAGGCCTACCTGTTATTGTAGAATTTGTAAATCAATTATGTTATAAGAATAGTTTATCAGTAGTTGTATCAACCGCTTTCCTTATGTTAACTATTAAATATTTTATAGATTTACTCAGAATTTTTTTAATTACTGAAAACCTAAACATGTGTCAATGTATTATACATAGAATATTAAATGCATAAAATTTCATGGATCATCCCCAGTTAACTTGAATAATTATTAAGAAGGGACAAAGTACCAAAATAGAAATTGTATTTTTATACATCCGGTTGCCATTACTTAAAGGCAATGAGCAGAACTTATCTATGGACTAGATCCTTAAAATTCCAGTCCTCTGTCACCAACAAATGCTCAGGTCAGGCCCACATATTTATGCAAAAACCTAAGGGCCTGCGTATCTGTCCTTTTTTATGATCACCAAATATTCTATGAATTGTGATTCCATATAAATTGAAGAAAATACTGAATATTGGCTAATACATGGGATACAAATATAAAATTCTGAGAAGGGGACTTAGACAATAATTTCCTTTATGGCACTTCGTCCCTTTTTTAATGAAAGTATTAAATCATTATCTCCTTTCTGAATGTTATTTTTGTAAGTCGGAAAAAGTCTGCACAACAGTTAGTTGTGTATCTCAAAAATGTGTAGTGTCTATTGTGTACTGAAGCTAATTTAATTAAGATTAAAGCGTTTTTTTTTGTTATTGTGTTTTTTATTCTTGAGTAAATCCTTATTACAAAGATTGCTTCACCTTAAGTATCTTTTCTTCTTTTTAAGGAAAAAAAAACCATGCATCATCAAGGCGATTTATAGTTTTTTTTATAGGTAAATATCATTCGTGGAAGCACATGCCTCTTGCTATAATATTTTGATAACCAGTCATTACATAACTGAATATTATAATATCACACCAAAAATACTATATCGCACTAAGTCCTAATTTTTGACAAAAATCAACTGAGAATACTAAGTTACAGCTCACATTGACTGCCAAATTTCTGTCTAAGAAACGTGTTTCTATCTCTTCCCTATGTCAAGATATTGAATTTTAAAAAATCCAGTTCTAATAAAAAACAGTACCAAAACTTCCCAAATATTGATTTGAGTTAGTGCATTTTAATATTGACGGTGCGATATGTTTGTCATAATCGATTATGCTTTTGACTTCACCGCTATTCTAGCCAGCTGCACCTGTAAGTATGCGGCTGTGTTTAAAAAATAATTAAAATACACTGTACAACTTGTTGTTGTTAGAAATGATACATGTGTGTCTGGCGCAGATATCCTAATATCCAGTATATAAGAACTATAAGAAGAATAACTTACTGCTAACTTGGGACACCATTTTTTTTTCTGTTGTGATCTGAGCAAATGCCTTGCAAGTCTTATCTTCTCTACCTATTTAATATGCTGAAACATCTGTCTCGAGTATTCAGTGGCGCGGAGCAGGCTGCTGGCCAGGATATTTATGTGATTACTTAGCCGTTCTTGGTAACCCTATTTTTTTGTATTTCCTTCTTCACTAGGCATTTGTAGGAAGTCATGCACTTGGGTGTTCCTGGCAAGGGGCATTTTCTATCACTCGCAGTACCTTGTTTTCTAAGCGCTGTAACATCTCCATATTGGAGTGACTCGCTATGCCCCACAGTCGTATGTCATAGGTCAAAAATTAAAAAAAATAGGTCCACACTGGTTTACTACTCACAAAATTTATTTTCTAGCAAAGTTTAGAACGTCTTCTCGGCTGAATCTAAAAATTAGTTCATCTTTCCTGTCTTTTATTTTTCTTTCACGTAAGCGTTTTATCGAAATGCAAAAAACCATGATATTTGGAAATAGCAAAATGTTTTATGAAATAAATTAAAATTTGAATTTGATCACATTTTATTAATTTTTCTCATTCCAATACAAATTTTACATCAGACTTATTACCTATTTTAACCTAGTAGATCATGCTAAACAGATCATAAATATAGCAATTAAAACATACTGCTAGTCCTATTTTTAGACTTGCAGTCTGGTATACCCCGTTTATGACCTGTTCAGCATGGCCCGTCGTATGTAGGAAAATGCAAACATTCCTGCCTGTATTTAAATACTTTAGTTACAAATTCACTTCATCAAGAGTCAAAATAATGTGGAATAACAAAATATGGAAAATTTTCTGTTGGACAAAATTATTAAATGAGGATAATAATATCAAATCAACAAATACACAAGATCAATTTTACGATGACATCATTACAAATGTGGATTAATCTTAACACTTCCATAAGTATTGTATGTCATCTTAACAAAAATGTCTAGAAACAATAACAAAAAACGTAATAGGAGTAGAAAGGAGGTGGGAATAAGGTTTGTTTAAGTAAACCGGCAGTCTTGGATTTAGCCGACATGCATAATGAGAAGTGAAGGGGGTGGGGAATATTTATAGGTCTTCGTCTTCCTCTGGGAGGGCAGTTTCCTGGGCTTCCTTGAGGTCCCTCTCCAACTGCTTCTGCCAGGACGGGTCCATCTGCACCTCGGGAGGCACCAGGGCCGGCGTCGCCACAAACTCCAGGTTAGGGTCACCAATCAGCTTTCTCGCCAGCCACAGGAATGGTTTCTCGAAGTTGTAGTTGGATTTGGCCGAGATGTCATAATACTGCAAAATAAATACACATTTTTTACTAATTACTCCAATTAAGACTGCACTGACCGTTTGTCGTGGACGCTAATAGATATTTAGAGTTTGTATTTAGTATGGAAAGTCCCTCTAGAAAAAGACTCGACCTCTCGCTGTGAAATCACATGATCGACTGAATGTTTGCAAGGCCATCCTCCAAATTCTAGGTTTTTTAAAATATGTAATATAATATTTGTGCTTGATTTAAATTGAAGTTTAAAAATAAACCTCTGAATTTTATTCAAATTTTACTAAACGCCGTCACGGTTTTGTCATGTTTTTTAACCAACTTTACGTATATTTCATTATCAAACTGTATGATTTTCGATTATTGAATGTGCATTAATATAAATACATTCTCTAGGACCTCACATACATATTTTTTTATATTAAGTACTGAAACATGGATTACATCCACTTAACCGTGACTACCATTTACGCTTATTTTGCTCGGTGCAGTCTTAATGACAAGATAATAATAAACGGTAAATTATAAAATATATATTTTAATGATTTATGTCATTTACGAATCATAATTTTTATTTTATTTTATTTTTAACCACCCCAGCAGGCATGGGGCCCAATTACAGAGGAGAACAACGCCACGATAATTTGATATATTTTACTAACGCTTATTGGTAATCCCTGTCCAGGTGTTAATTTACTGTTGTTTTATAGATGATGAGCAAAGAGAAAGTCAATAAAGAAAAATATTCTTTGAAAAATTATTGTCATTTTTGAATTATTCAACGCTCTTGAGGATTTTTATGCAGGAATTGTGCTATAAATTTTTTTCTAAAATAATACAACAAGTACATTTTCATCAGGCGTGAGATACAATTTTTCAACAATCTAATTGGCATTGGCCCTTCTGTTTTTTTTAAAAGAAATACCAAAGACTTGATCGCATACTTTAGCTGTCCGAAAAGGATTACTTGCGAAGACTTTTAATCAAGTTTAATTAGAAATTAGTGTATCCCGCTCAGTTAGTAGATTTTAGGAAGGTTATATAATTATTTTTC
>JAGVSP010003479.1:0-18670 GCA_022494985.1 Micrasema minimum | reverse complement strand
ATTTGTGCTAGGCCGCTAGGCTTTCGCTGCTTTGCTGACAGTTCGTTTGCAGCTTACGTTAGAACTACGGAACGTGGTCCTGACTTGGGAAGACGCACAAGAGATCGCTTAGGATGGAAGCAGTTTATGGAATCCATTGGCAGCGGACTTTTATAACTTATTTTGCATCTACAAAGCGCATGGACGGTTAGAATTTTAGCTTTTATTACAATGTAAAATTATTTTGTAACAACACAGTGAATTATATTAAATCGTGTTATAAGGTAAAAGTCGAACTGTATCCAAGTAGGTACCTTCATGTTTAAATGGGTTCTCAAGTTGGTTCTTGCCGTTGCCAAGCGCATGGATGGTTGGAATCCAGCCCACTTTTACTACGTATTTGAGTGGACGCGGGAAGAATGAATGAATGTAATACAGCACCATGGTTCTCCGTAAGCGCGTCGCACTCTATGTGCGTATGTTAGCCGGAATCTCAGTTGACAGCTGTTGTTGTGCGACACATGCATGACTGCCCGTTTAGTATACATTGTTTCACTGCTATCTGATGCAAATCTTCTAAAACATTTTATCGTCGTTACCTCCGTAGTGGATTGCGTGTCGGGCCACCGTGCACGAGGGCGCGGGCTCGAATCCCGACGGAGACATTAAAAATCTTCTATGATACATTAAAAACCATGAGACATTAAAAACCATCTATGATTGCCGTAACAAAAGAATAGAAAATATTCAAAACAAATTTATGAAACATCTTAATTACCGAAATAATTTGCAATTTCGTGATTACGTTGCAGCTGCTAAACACTATGGTATGTCATTACTAAAATATCGTCGCAGTCTACATGATCAAATGTTTTTATATAAAATCTTGAATAATGAGTTGGATTGTTCTGAACTATTATTCCTGATAAACTTTAGAATACCAAGACCTAATAGCAGATTAATTCATCTCTTTTCTTTACCACCACAAAGATCGAATCTGGGTAAAAATGAAACAATTTATCGATTATGCACGTCATATAATAAGGAGTTCGTTGGTATAGATTTATTTAATATATCTAAACAAAGGTTTAAAAATAAAGTAACGTTGGCGCTGGAGCAGGAGTCATTTAGATTTATTTGTATTCTGATTCCACAGAAATTATTTTCAAAATTTTATGTATTATGTTTATTTTTTATATTTTTTATGGGTATGTTCAAACATCTTGAAAATCCCCAATATTATTTTTTAATATCCTCCTATTCTTCCTCACCCATCCCATTTTTTTTATACTTAGGCACTATGTATATGTGTATATACTTAATTGTTATTATTCAAAACCCGTTATTGGTCATGCAAGCAAATGTTCCAGATCTGATATTATTACACTTGTAACGACTGTGTTGGTTTTGTAAATAAATAAATAAAATAAAAATAAAATTTAAAAAAAACATTGAAATATTTCATATGTGACACCTTAGACTAGCTGTGAAGTGCAAGACTTCACTGTATTTGGTGTACCTAGCAATACAGTGCCCTATGCACCATTGGGTGTGGAAAGGGGAAAGTAGTAGTAGTTGTAGAATGCTGTTGAAATGCGATCTCTCAGGCGTATGGTAAGAATTTGAACAAATACGAAATTAGAACAAAATGCATAACAGAGATAAGAATTATTGACAAAATTAAGAACGGTGGAAAAATTAAAGGGCACTTCAGTAAATTGGTTTATATATAATAGATTGTTATTAAAAACTAAGCATTTTTCGTGATTTTTATGGGGAGAAATTGTCTTATGGTGATAATAATTAATACTTATATCAAGGCACACCTTACAATAAATTATGGTACACAAGAAATCCCTAGTTTTAGGTATAAGTCACAAGTCTAAAAAAATCACACTTTGGTTGATTTAAAATATTGAATATTAATTAGAAATCCGGAATAATTGTCAATAATGTTTTCCAAGTATATAACTTTTATATTCTATCATTATCCCTCGAAGTACAATTAATGCAACCTACTCCATAAAAAATATTTTTTGTATTGACTGTTCTAGAAAGGGCTTTTACGATGCTTCGGCCATGTGAAGTGAATCAGCGAATGGATACTAAAACAAAAAGTACACAAAAAATGGGATACACAAAAAATTCTACACAATAATGGGATACACAATAAATGGGATACACAAAAAATGGGATACACAAAAAATGGGATACACAAAAAATGCTGCACAATAATGGGATACACAAAAAATGGGATACACAAAAAATGGGATATACAAAAAATGGGATACACAAAAATGGGAGACACCAAAAATGGGATACACAAATCATCAAATCCCGGAATCTCGCGGCCCTTGGTTTAAGAACCTGTGTCTTTAATTTAAATAAGATCACTCGAGGAGTCGAGGATGTCCCTTTGTGTTGGTAATTATTTTTGAAGCTTATTTGATCGTGTGAATTTTTATTGGATTGACACATAATTTATTATCATTAATATTTATGTTTTACTTCGTACGAAATATTTCATAAATTAATGCGATTGTTTGGTTTTTGTACGTACAATATTTTATAAAAGGTTTTCTGCTAAAAATTCTTAGCAATTTTCTCATTGGATGGTAGACAGATTTATTTCAAAACGATGCCGAAGCAACGAATCAATTTACTACATTTTTTTTTGTTTTTGGACACATACAGTTACAATATAACATAATAAACAAATGACTATAGTAAAATTAAACTAATTAAGTGTAAATACAGTGGGTGTGTGAGAGGGTGTGGGTGTCTGTGGATATGGCAATTACATACATCATTCTCTCCTGCACAATAATAATAATAATAATAAAAAAATCTAAAATTTTGTTAGTTCAATTCTGATCGGACATCAGCTTTATTTTTTAAAAATTTATTTCTTTAAAAAATCTTATGAAACATACATGTATTATATTCCCAGGAGTTATAAAAACTCATTTTGGGACCGGTATTATTCACATTTTTAATTACATATTGCACAATCAAAAGGACGAATAAGAAAGACGATTCAAAATTAACACATTCAATCTTAATCCTAAACATCATATCTATCAATGAAAAACATATTTAAATACAGATCTTTAAGGGCTTTGTATGTATTGCTTTATTTATTTTTATTTCATGGGGTAGATTATTATATTGGGATCGAGAAATGTTCATTAGGGATTTTTTACCGAATTTTGTGGATCGAAATATATTTTTTTTTATCATATAAACCACATGGTATGCATTTTTATGCACCAAAAAAATTAATATATCTAAATTTTAAACGTTTTTTAATTCCAAAAACTTGCGCAATGCACCTGTTACGAAGGCAAAGTAAACTGTACTATTTTTACGGATTTTTATTCAAATACATTCAAAGCAATATTTGATAGGAAATTAGTGACGTAGATGGAATACTTCAAAAAAGTCAAAAACTATCATTAACGAAAGAATTTTTTTAAATCCGTTGAAAAACTTTATAATATTTTTTTCTATTTTTACATTACTTTATAATTTTTTTCTCTTAATTATTATTTACTATGAATTCAAATATGTTTTTAACAAGTGTTTTACAGTGATAAATCATCCTGTTTTTTTTTAATTTATTTTTTTTTTTTTTTTTCCAAAAATGTTGTAAGTATTTTTGTACTTGTAACATGAAAATGTATTTACAACTAAAAAGTCATATATTTGGCTGTCTTAGAACGGGGTATCAACCCTAGTTAGACAGTTAAAGTACTAAATAAATGTATAATGTTATGTATGACTATATAAATAAATAAATTAATTAAAAAATATACTTTTGACTGAGTTCCCGAATTAAACATTCCATTCCGAAAGTTTCTCAATATTTACATCCCTAGAATCACGCTCAACAATGTTTCATAAACTCTAAAGATGTTTAGATAGCTGTAAATTATGCGATGTAAATCTTTAAGAGGCGATAAATCTTCTTTAATGAATATGTCAAAAATGTGTTGCAAATATTTGTACGGACGAGTATACAAACTACACCGACAGTAGGGTGGAACGAAAATATTATATCACGTTTTTTATCGCTTTGTTGGGTCAAATTAAGCGCATAACTTTTTTTGCAAAGATTGCGGCAGTTACATTTTGTTTAATTCTTTTTCTAATACCGGTAGAATGGGGTGATTAGACACTTATTATTTTTAAAAACCTTCTTTATCCTTATATCTATAAATAAACATTTTATTTTTCTTATGTGTTTCTCATGACCTGTTCTTGGTTTCTATTGACTCCACTGTGATTGTAAATAGAAACATCACAGTTTTAATGAAGTTTTTTAAATAAAATGCATATTTTACAACGTAAGTGAGTAGAAACAGAAAGATTAACGAAAGAAACATATTTTAAAAGCATTTCAATATTATTTAAGACTTCAGTTTTTGAACTATTACTTACTAGCATATATACAAGTTTCAAAAATTTGTCATACATGGTTGTCAGATGTCAGATGACAGGCGGAATGGGGAATGTTGTAATTACGTCAAGTGGCCACTTAACCTAGCCAATGACAGGTCATAAGCCCTGTAAACGCCTAGATAACCCACATTCGTTTCCAGAGCTTCTCTGTCTCTGTTGAGATATCAATAATATTTGAACTATTAGTTTAAAAATATGCTAAACTGTTTCTAACCACCCCATTCTACGGTACTGCTTTTTTGTTATGCGGTACACTAATTTTCAAATATTTAAAAAAAAACAATGATTATTTACATTACTGAGCGCAAACGCAAATTATTGTATTTTCAGTATTGCAATACACAAAAAACTAAGTATGATAGGTGCACTAATGTTGAAATTAGAGCAGAATGCAAGGCTGAGATAAGCATTACCGACCACATTAAGAAAGGTCTTTTACGTTGGTTCGGTCATGTAGATCGAATGGATGATGAAAGAACGGCTAAAAAAATATATGATGCGACTGTTCCTGGATGTAGTCGAGGAAGGCCGAGAAAGACATGACCGACGTGCGTGCATGAGAAGATGTATGAATGTGGAGGAAGCAAGAGAAGTATGCCAGGACAGAGTGGTGTGGCGTTCTATCCTCTCTGCCTACCCCTTCGGGGAAATGGCGTGATGGTTAGTTGATGGCAATACGCCATTACAAATATTTTTACTTGTTTAATAAAATCTAACATTATCAAAACCAAAATAAAACAGAAACACAATGTATGTTCAGTAAGTATATAAAATTGTCTATTTCATTACAAACTGGCTTACAAATGGTACATTTTTTGGAATTTCCTATTTGTGACAAGTCTGATTTCTATTCCACCCTTATCAAGTTCCCAAATCTCATTAATATCTTCATCCTTATTACAAAAATAACCCACCGCTAGACTTAAAGAATTTCCCATGTGAGAATGGAGTGAATTTTTATTTATATTTTCTTCATTTTTGTGTAATTCACACTATCTTTTTTCAACCAGAAGTATTTTTTTTCTACATTATTTTCGCAACTGAGCGATATTGGGTTATTTTAACAATCGATACAAATATAATTTATTTCATTATACCATATCCGCTCCCTTTGTGGAGCATATGGAATCCACAAACTGCCTCCAGGCCAAGCGATCGGCCGCCAGCTCCCGTGCATCCTCCCAAGTCAAGTCCACGTCCCGCAGCTCTGACGCAAACTGCCAACGAATTGTCAACAGTGGACGACCGGGACGCCGAGAACCTGATGCCTTGTAAAATAGGCAAGCATGGTTAAGGCTTTCGGGAGGCATACGTAGTATATGGCCTAGCCAGCGGAAACGCCTTCTCCGGATGACAGTAGATACCAAGGGTTGCTGTGCCCGTTGCCTCACCTCTGTGTTCCTTACAAAGTCAAACCACCGCACACATAAAATTATTTTAAGACACCTATTCTCAAAACTTGTCTTGGGCCCTAGTTAGGTGTTACGATTCGCAGCCATAGAGAAGAACAGGTGTGATGCAGGAGTTATAAAGGCGGCAAATTAACCGAGTAAATGTCCGATCCCCAGACAGCTTTAATACTGTTGAATGCGGCGCCCGCTTCTCCAAGCCGCACTCCCAGTTCTTTCTGAACTCTGCCGTTTTCTGTCATATATAATTTAAACAATATAATTTAACAATAAAATAATATTTTACATGCGAGTATCATAATTGTGCAATGTAATATTTAAATATAACAGTATTAGTATTTGTACGTGTACAGTAGTGCAGCAAAATTGATTTATTATAGTATTTTTTTTGCAGTGTAAAAAATGAAAATTTTTGAATAAATTTCGATCCAGTCTAGCAGTCTCCTAAGCCGCAACAATGTTGCACCCTTCAGTTGTCGCGTGGTGACGTTTGATATCCTGACCAGATACATCATCAGCCGCAATAAACGTTCTTCATACAGCTGCTGACTATAACAGATCACCGAATAATTGCATCTTAATGCAATATTTATTATTACTCGTCAGACTGCATAACTTATATCGGGATCAGGATCCTCAGCGGCCTAGGTAGGTATACATAATTAGCTGCGTGGCAATAAAATTAAAACTAATATAACACTTTATTTTGAAAATAATGATTTATATATATTTCCTTAATTTTATTTTGCTTTTAAGCTCTGCATTGCATTCTGCTTAAGTATACAAACTTAAACATACAAGCTTATTTAGATTCATATAAAAATATATAATAATTCAATTAAAAAACGCCTAATTCAGAAACAATTCTTCAGCCCCGGGTTTTTTTCCTTAGTTAAAAGCATTTTTGCCCTCTGTGAAAAGCTTCGGTATCTTTTGCGGGTTTGAACTATTGACATTTTTATTTTGTATTCAGTATATTTTTGAACACTGCCTTTATTTTTGTTTCGTTCATTATATTCTTGACTTAAATGTTTTTAATATTTTTTTATACCTCTGCGAAAGTTTAACTTTTAGAGTTGCCAAGATTTTCTGGATTTCTGTAATCCAAATAGTTATTCCTTTTTCAATGACGGAACTCAAAAAAATGTCTGAGGACATATATAATCTAACTTGAAGCACAAGATTTTTCTATTTTACATTTATGAATTTAAACTGGAGGTTGAAAAAAAAATTGACTTAATGCATTTGTATGTATTTGTATTAAGTAATCCGCTTTTAGTCAAATTACGTTTTATACAATGCATGCCGGTATCTATGTAATCATATTTATATACATGAAGTAACAAAACTCGTAGTACAAACCGAAAACTTGTGAATCTACAGCATCTCTGGTGTCGAATGTGTAAGATGATTTTTTAATCTGAGCTTCAAAAAAAAACGTTTTTTTCCCCTTTCAAAGCTATCATAAAGTACCTATCATAGATTAAGTAAAATTGAACGAATTCTTGTTAAAATTAAGTTTTTTTTTTTTTTTTCTAGTACAGAGTATTAAATATTTGACTAAAGAGATTATATTTAATAATCATTTGTAAGAAATTTAGAAAAAAATCAACTTCAAACTCAATTTTCTCGAGAACTATAAATTAAATAGAAAAAAATATTCTCCAAAATCGACTCCAAATATTTTGTAGATTCACATGTTTCCCGCTTGTACATAGAGTTTTTGCTACACCATGTTTAATGGGAGCTTCATTTATATTACGATTAAATAATTACAGTTCTTTTGAGTTTGCCTTTACGCCAAAACGTCAGTTTTTAAAGTTCAACATATTTCGTTACTGTAACGAAGAAAGTCATGAATAAAACTCATAAACTTTTAAAATCATATTTTTAATTAGCTACTGAACCGAGGGGCCTAAAACACGACTGGCTCCGTCTCGAGAGGAAGTGGATGTGTGCAGAAATTCATAATAAATGATTGGATGGTCGAAACATCACGCCATGCAAGAAACAGTTTCATGGTTTCATGATCAGGATGTGTAAGGCTGGTTGGGTTTGTATTAATTGATTGGATTAGGTTAAGGCCCCTTACGGGGTCCCCCATACAGTCAGGGCAAAATTCCCTTGTACTTCATTTCATGGTTCATTAAATAAAAATGAAAAAAATATGACGTAATTATTATTCTTTTTCTAGTGAATTATCGGACTAAATTTTTTATTTAAATATTTCGTTGAATCACAATTAATTTAAAGAAACCCCTGTTTTTTAATAACATTTGATGCATAACACAAAAACAGTACATATAAGATTTTTTAAAAAAAAATATTAAAGAATACGTATATATCTAGTGCATTATCTGATTAAAATTTGTAAAACATTAGTAGATTTTTGATTATATTAAAATGAAACCAAACGGCGCGACGTTCGATCGGATTTTGGTCGTGTTTTAACGAGCGCTCATCCGGGCGCTTACTACATTTTACAATTAACAAAGGGTGGACCTAGTAGCCCCTTAAGAAATGACGGATTATGAATAAAAACTATTTTGATATATTGTTTTTAATTGACTAATAACTATTCTCTGAGTTATCAAATATTAAAAATCGACTTTCATTGAATAAACTTGAATTTTCTGGTTTGATCGATTCACATTTATAAAGTTATTACTACTATTAGCTATTATTATTATTAACTACATATAAAATTGTAATTTTATTCTTCTTCTTCTTCTTCTTCTTTTTCGCCACGTTCGCTCCTATGTGGAGCATGTGGACATCGCTAGATCCCTCCAGGAGACCCTGTCACCAGCCGGCTCTCTCGCCTCCTCCCGCGTCAGGCCCGCATCCATCAGCTCCGCCGAATACATCCGTAGGATGGTCGTCGACGGTCTGCCAGGACGGCGGGATCCTGCAGGCGTAAAAAAATTACGCAGCTCGGGTTCAGACTCTCCCGAGGCATCCGGAGTACATGCCCAAGACAGGTCCAACGCCGCATCTTCACGACTCCAGTTATTGGAGGTTGCTGCGTCCGTTCCCGAACTACAGCGTTGGTTATGAAGTCAAATCACCTTATTTTATTCTATTTGTTTTGTTTTTTGGAATTATGTTATGTTTTTGGTCCTCTCCGAAGTTTCGGACACCGTTGCATGCGCCATCTTCAGGGTGAAGTATGATACTTCATGTATGTACATGGCGCGCCGCAGTAGGGTGGAGTGTTCGTGTCC
This sequence comes from Micrasema minimum, assembly GCA_022494985.1. Classification (NCBI taxonomy): domain Eukaryota; kingdom Metazoa; phylum Arthropoda; class Insecta; order Trichoptera; family Brachycentridae; genus Micrasema; species Micrasema minimum. The sequence continues at coordinate 9,597 of JAGVSP010003479.1, read as the reverse complement.
ACTCGACAAAACGTTCCGTATTTGCAACAGTATCGTAAAGTGCACATTTAGTCCGACTGACCTGTAGCTCGATCACAGATCACTATCGACGCGGTAATAAGCGACGTGATAACGATTTCTTACCATGGATGTTTAACGTTTTCGCGATCACAATAGAACACGCGTTAAAAGTTATCGATCGGCATTATTAAACGAGCGCATCAAGTCGCGAGCCATTTCCCGATGTATATCTTCTTCGCACATATCTTCTTTCAATCTTTCTCGAGTGCCGTATTGCATTTAGCCGGCGTTCGGCAAGCCAAATATTGAGAAAAGCAGTCGACATAATAAACAATCCGACACGCGCGTTGACTTTCTTGATTTGACGTTTGACGTTTAGCCGCGATATTTATTATCATCTATGGTGCTCGGCAACGCGAACGTGGTATGAACGTATGTTCATTGTGATCGGTCAAATGGTTAGCGTTAGCACGTGGTTAGCACGTTTTTAACTACGTCGATAGTTATCTGTGATTGAGCTCCAGCTGTCTACGCGTTACATTGTTGCCTCCTATCTACAATAATTTACAATTAGCGGTAATGAATGACGTCCCGCCGTACACTTAATGACGCGTGTCGTGGTTCTACGAATGTTCATTATCGGTGTCATTACGGACGTCAACTGCTCAAACTTGATACAATAAACCTACTTTATGCATAACAGTAATAATACCTACTTAGTAATTTTATTTTAACAACCTTAATACAGGTGAAAAAACAATTAATCAGATTATTACTATCTGATTAATTGTTTTCGTTATCCGCGCACAATGGATCAGACCAAGTAGATAGTCAGAGGGTTTTTGACATTAATTTAGACCACATATTATTATGTGGTATAATTTTTTTTATTTACAATATTGTAGAGTTTATTTAGCAATACTAAAAATTTAATTCACATATTATATTTTTGAAATTAAGATTTTATGTACAATAGGATATAACCATTATAAAAAAGTTAAAATGTTTCCCTCAGCACGGGATTAAATAATAATTTTCCCCTAGTGAGGGAATATTATTATTTTATTTTTTAAAAAAACTCACAATGTATAAGAACAAATAAATTAAATAAATAGTGCATAGCATACTTCAATTGAAGTGTATCTTAATCGTTTATTACATCAAGGCAAGAGGATCAGTCTTTTGCATCAATGCCAGTCCAAGGTATCATATAAGAAATAATATTTTTATGTGAAGAACACACATATTACAAAACACCAAAAAACGTCAAGTTAAGAAATAATATTTAATTTCGGGACTTGTGTGGTTTTTAGCTAACACACTTTCCAAACCATCAATTATTGATGTATTTATTTAAAAAGTAACATTACAAACTTTGAATGATAGTTTGGAAGGCTAAATCTGGTAAGAAAAGTCGGGAAATCGGTCAATCAAAAGCTCCGTCACCGTAAAATACCGAAAATAATTCATGATAGTAAAGAATTTCTAAAACAATTCATTAAAAATCTATCAAATCACTTGTTTAATTTGTTTTTTAACATTTTGATTTTTTGTAACATCCCTCCAAATCCACCACTGTTTATCAGAGTACGCGCTTGAAATATAGTGTTATACCCTATTATTTCGTAATCTGTTATGTAGAAATACTCGTTAATGCGTAGGAAATTATTAATATGATTCTCACAATATATTATAATTTTCCTAGAGTGCTGAAGGCGAACGTAATTTGTTTCACGTTTTCTTACTTTAATTCGAGATTTCACGGTAAAGTTAAGATTTAATTGGAGAATTCTCGGTAAAGTTAAGATCTAGTGAGGCAAGTAAGATATAGTGAGCATATTCATAATTACGGACTTTCTAACTAACAGAGGATACATTTACAGCAAGGCAATAAAAACTCGCACAAAATAAAACTTTTACCCATCCGCTAATAAGCGGAATGGGGAATGTTGTAGTGCGTAAAGTGGCCACTTAACCCAGCCAATGACAGGTCATAAGCTCTGTAAACGCTCGAATGTCCATATTCCAGAACTTGAAATAAAACAACTTCATCTCTGTAGGGATATAAAAATGAAATACATGATTATTTGTGTTTGACCAGAGTCTAGCTCCTTCTTTCGAACTTTCATACCAGATGACAAGGTCAGGTAGAGAATGATTTGAGTTAAATGTGTTTTGCAGTGAGAAGATTTGAGTTAAGTGTGTTTTGCAGTGAGAAGATTTGAATTAAGTGTGTTTTACAGCGAGAAGATTGGAGTTGAGTGTGTTTTACAGTGAGAAGATTTGAGTTAAGTGTGTTTTACAGTGAAAAAATTTGAGCTAAGTGTGTTTTGGGGTGAGAAGATTTGAGTTAAGTGAGTTTTGCAGTGAGAGGATTTGAGTTAAGTGATTTTGCAGTGAGAAGATTTGAGTTAAGTGAGTTTTGCAGTGGAATTTGAGTATTGCAGTGTAGATCTGTATCCGCCTGTAATTACATATTCCACGCTGGACAGAGCGGATAGTGGAAATGTACGTACTGATTCAACAAATTGCTATCACGCCATATTACTTGTGTACTGATGCAGCTATCCATTGACAAACTGGATTAATAATTGATTCTGCGAAATGCCGCATTATTGGAAACGTGCTAGTTGAGGGTGACATAGGATTTATATTTTTTAATAAAAAAAAATTTGTGTGAATACCTAGTCATCACAACTTACATCAAAACTTGGTCAATATATTAATAGACTCATCTTACCATATTTATTATAATAACCTGTTTTGGCGGGAAATCACCATAATAATAATGATAACGAAGATCCAAAAAAAACCATTTTATAAGGAATATTATTACATTTTAATGTAATTTTTTTTATTTTTTTAAATATATATTTATATTTTTTAAATTAAATAGAAATCTATGCAATCTTATGATATTTGCACATATTTCAATTTGTAAATACTTTTTTCAATAAAGCCTAAGCTGATGATAATATATGTTTGCATGAATAACAACATATTCCCGCATTGGAATAATTATAAGACAAGTTGAACCGAGTTGTGGTCTAGTGGTAGAATCGAGGACTACGGGTTGGAATTTATAGGTTCAAGTCCCACTCCAGCTCCACTTGTTTCCTGCTTTCTGGCACAGTTATTTCGAACCGAACCTGCGATCTCATGCACGGTAGTCAAATGCGCTACGGGGCGGACTATACAAAATAAGTAAACTTATAAGGAATACTACTGATATAGTATTAATTTAATCAATTAACATCAAAATGTTTAATTGGTTTCTAGACTCTCATTGTTTAGTCATTTTTAGTCGAATTGTGTAAAATGACTTTTGAATATGAGCTTAAAATTTTTATTTTTTTATTTTCCTCTTGTAAAAGCTTTCACAAGTTTCCTACTTAGCGTAGATTAAGTAAAATCAACAATTCTAAATCAAAATCAAACTAAGCATAAGCATTATCAACAAAATTAAGAAAGGTTTTTTACGTTGGTTCGGTCATGTAGAACGAATGGATGATGAAAGAACGGCTAAAAAAATATATGATGCGACTGTCCCTGGATGCAGAAGTCGAGGAAGGCTGAAAAAGACATGGCACGATCAAGTAAAACAAGTGCTTGAAAGTGGGCATGTAAGAAGTCGGAATAATCGACGTGCGTGTGCGTGAGAAGATGTATGAATGTGGAGGAAGCAAGAGAAGTATGCCAAGACAAGAGTGGTGTGGCGTTCTATCCTCTCTGCCTACCCCTTCGGGGAAATGGCGTGATGGTTGGTTAGTTAGTTAGTTAAAATCAAATTCAAAAATCAAAATCAAAATCGTATTCAAAATTAAAATTTAAAATCGAAATTCAAAATTCAAAATCCAAAAATAAAAATCCAAAATTCAAATTCAGAAATAAAAATAAAAATTCAAGAATCCAGATTCAAATCCAAAATTCAAAATCAAAAATCAAAAATCAAAATCAAAAATCAAAAATTCAAAATCCAAAAATCATAGACAAAACATAAAAATCAAAATCCGAAATTCTAAATATAAATTTGACTCCAAATATGTACCCCCGCTCGTGCTACATCGAGTACAAAACACGGTGTATAAGCGAAACAGAAAAATTATGAACGTTGATAAAATATACCAAAATACGAAATGTGAAAGACAGTGCACTGTGCACTATTAGGTGCGTATAAGGGAAAACGAAGAGTACCTTAGATACGTAGGACAGGATGTTACACATCATAATATTGTTGTGTAGAAGGCGTTGCATATTGAAGAAGTAAGATACAGTTCATGCCCACAGTAATAACTTCACTCGTCCGATGCATAATGCAAAGTGCATTATTGCACTAGTCACCGCGCTTCCTAGAAGGACCAGATAACTACATGTATTATTGTGCATTGGAACCTCACGTACAGATAAATGCATCTTGTAAATCCTGCATGTAATCATCATGATTGTTTCGTGGGAGGGACGACAAAAATCCAAATAACGAGAAGAGAAACCTTTTTTTTTTAAATAATAATTTGACCCGACATTATAAGCGCAGAGAAATTTAAAGTAAAAAATTTTCGAATAAGAATTCACGAGAATGGGCGTTTCTATATCAAATTCCACACTCTAAGGACTCCAACACTTGGGCCAATACACAAAACATGTGACGTAGATGTTTAGTAAGTGGTGACGTAGATGACTATTGATAACGTAGTGGGTAACAAGATATCTCAGAAATGGTAGTAATTTTCATGTAAGATTCACATAAATAAAAAATCGACATGCAGATTAGACACATCATGCTTCCCTAATATTAACAGATTAACTGGTAAATTATTAGCTTATTAATAAATCAGTAACCCTTGGTTGTGGCTTAGTAAAACATGTGTCTAATCTGCTTGTCGTTTTTTATTTTTGTGGTTCTGCTATATGGTGAGGTTTGTATTTGCATTTGCCCTGAAGTATCACTTACACAAAATTGGGTTCATTCCGATTTTCTATTTTTTATAAAAAAAATTGATTGAAAAATAACAATATCAAGGGAATTTTTTTTTAATTTTTTACAATGTCATATGAATTTTCTAGGCATTAATTGAAATAGCGCTTTTTCAAATCGCTCGCAAAATCCTCCATTTGGCGCGCATGCGGTGTGATGTCACAGCAATATAGGCGCTCACTACGGAATGAATTTCACTCCTTTCACGGTAGACGGGTATGACGTCATTAGCCAATAACGGGCGTTAAAAGTCACTCGTAATTTCGTGTTTTTAAAACATACATTTATAAATGAAAACAACATTTTTGATCATTGTGTTTTATATCGTTGGAATTGTAAAAATATACTTTCAATATTTAAAACGTTTTCAAGGATATTCATGCTATCGGGAACAACCCAATTGAGGCATGGATGTGTCGCTAATCGGAAAATATTTTATATTTTAATATAGGTATGTGACGTGACGAGATGTTATGCAAACATCTTCAAAGACGATTATAACCAAATATTACGAAAATGTTTAACTAACACCTACACAGCGATGACATATTTTCTAATTTCGTATAATTCCAAGGAACAGAGGTATGTAGGAGTTTACCAAGTACGAGGGAAAAAACACAAAAGTATTTTTTTATAATTAATTTTTTATTGAAAATTAATTGGTTTACACCTGAAGTAGCTTAATTTTATCATTCCTATTTTTGGACTAAAAATATAAAAAACTAATTTAAGGAACCAACACTTGATATAACTGCGTGGGTAATTTTGTCAAAAAACGTTTGCTCTAATATATCGGTTTTGAGAAATCAAGCAGTTAAGGTTTTTTTTTCCAATTTTCAACTTGAATTTTTTATTCCATTGCATTATCATTGAGTTTAACTAACTAACTAACTAACCATCACGCCATTTCCCGAAGGGGTAGGCAGAGACGATAGAACGCCATACCACTCTGTCTCTACATTCATACATTTTCTCATACTCATACGCCGATTATTCCGACTTTTTACATGTCCACTTTCAAGTACTTGACGTACTTGGTCATGCTATGTCTTTGTCGGGCTTCCGCGGCTTCTACATCCAGGCACACTTGCATTTAAACTTCTTTTAGCCGTTCTTTCATCACTCATTCGCTCCACATGACCAAACCATCGTAAAAGCCTTTTCTTAAATTTGTCGATAATGCTTATCTCAGCCTTGCACTCTGCTCTAATTTCGACATTTGTACACCTATCATACATAGTCTTACCACGCATAGATCGCATTTCAACAGCATTCAGTCTACTTTCATCCTTCTTTTTCCAACCCCGCTTTCACTACCATACATAAGGGTTGGTACCAGAACTCCGTTGTGTACTGCCAATTTTGCTTCTTTCGATAAGTTCTTATTTGCCACTATCGATTTCAAGGCACCATTAACTCTGTTTCCGGCACTAACCCTTCTCTCTATGTCCTCATCCACATTTACGTCTCTTGTAAACATACTACTCCCAAATATAGAATTCTTCAACCTGCTTCAATCTGTCTCCATTTTCATTATTACATACGGTCATTTACACATTTTTTTAAAAAACCATCACATTTGACTTTTCCACATTCATTAACAAATCACTCTCCTTGCACACATTGAAAACCTTACTGACCAAGGAGTTATGAGTTTAAATTAAAAATATTTTCTTTATTTTTAGAACAAGTACTTAATTGTCATACAACTACGCTTGCTTATTGCAGTTTTTCCTTTTGATTTAGAGAGAAAGAAAGAAATACAATTTTAGGTATCTTCCCAAAAAGTTGGCTCTCTCCAACACTAGCCCTTATTTAAAAAAGAATTAACTGGTAACTGAGAACTGAGAATAGAACTGACTTTTTCTATCTGTTTCCAGTGCCGAGAATTTTAATATAAAAATTCAGTTTTAAGTGCTGAAATCTATTTCATATTCTATCCTCCCGTGGGACTCTAGGAAAGGTTTAACTATGAGCGGAACTAAACCAGACAAGTAATTAGACACTACTTGAATATTATACTCTCATATCAGAGTACTACAGGAGAACGGAAAGTTTTCACCAAAATTATATTTCAATTTTCTAAATCTTTTGCTTCAAGTCACAAATTATGTTTTTCTGGGTTATTATGCCGTGTTTGTAATAGGTCGTTTATGGATGTTCAAATAGCAAATAAATTTTGACACCCTCGTAATTCTTTCATAGATTTTTTCATCATCAAACTTTACACTGAAAAATACGGAATAATGCGTACATAATGGATAATTACCTATGGTTCAGGACTTCAAAACAAGCTAAAAGCTGGGCATTGACAGTCCTGTTACATATGTGTAAATTACATGAATATAATATAATATAATGCATAAAATATACATGAATAAATAAAGTCTAATTAAAAGTGAACGATTATAATCTCATTTTTCGTAATTTTTTGTTTGACGACAACCTCATATAAGTTTTAAAATTAGGTTGTTTTAATTCAAACTGCGGGAATCGTCAAATATGGGTTTTAATTTCGTATACCAGACAGTCATAACTATGGAACTAGGTATCGAAAAAAAATTCGCCTTTCAAAATTCCAATTAGCAGGAACACAAGACAATTTGTTTCATATAGGATTAAAGGAATATGAACAATTGCCAAATGGAGTTAAATGTTCAAGGAGCTTAATTTTGTATTTAAAAAAATGTAAATTATCTGTTATAAATAAGTAAATAAGTGTAGTGCAAAATATTATAAATGATTGAAATATTTAGAAAATAAAAGTTTTTTTAACAGCTAAATAAAAATGTACAAACAAACACATCTACTCCTACTGCAACTTTTTACCCAATTGTGCAAAGGGCACTGCATTTGTACACCAAGTGCAGTGAATATTGATAATTTGTTACGTAAAGGCAAGACCTTACGCTTTAGCGCCAGCCCAAGGTATCCATATGCTTTTAAATGAAAATAAAACATTTCAATTTTTATGAAAAACTCTAATACTTCAATTTTGTGGCTGCTTTCAAATAGTCGGAAATAACTGTGCCAGAAAGCAGGAAACAAGTTGTGTTGGAGTGCGATTGGTTCCTAGATATTCTATTCCGGAGTCTTCAACTCCACCAATAGACCACAACCCTTAATATGAAATATTTTTATGTAAAAATACATTTTTGAATGTACAAATACTTGTAGACAAATTACTGGATTCCATGGAGACATCTTCTAGTAAGTAATTCAGTTCGGATGAGCCTTACCTACACCAATAAAGATTGATTGCCAAAAATTCTTAACAATCTTCTCAACAGATGTCACCTGTGAGAAAAAGCACTTGTAACGTGGCAGGATAATTCATACTGATAGAAGTTCCGAAATTTGTTATGTATGGTTATCAGCTGATGGGCGGAATGGGGAATGTTGTAGGTAATACATCAAATGGGCTTTTAACCCAGCCAATGACAGGTCATAAGCCCTGTAAACTCCTAGATATTCCACATTCGTTTTCAGAGATTCTCTGTTGGGATATCAATAATATCTAAGATCAATGCGTTTATTAACTGAGAACAATCTCATAAAATGCATTATCGATATGTTACGTGACTCGCGGCCGTTTCTCCGTACAATCCTATTCCTCGATGTTTACTCTGGAATTAAGAACTGGAGCAATGAGTTTTTCACACGTTTAAGGTGTCAACGAAAAGCGTGATCCCGGAATCGCCGAATCTATCACTAGACGACAACCCGGTTAAGACTCCTCCCACGCTTAATAGACGCACCCTACCATAATATAATGACCTGTTCTAGCGGGAATCGCGATTACGATATTTTAAAAATTATAAAAATAATAATGATAACGAAAATCGAAAAAAAATTTCTTGTACCCTAGATATAAATCACCATCTTAATTTTTTATTTTTTTTATTTGTCCCATGTTCCATTTGTGATGTGTTGGTATGGGGGCTTAAAAGTAAAAACGACTGTGACAATATTGACGGGTTTTATTATAATACACGGTTTAACTGTCTACGCTGCTCAGAGCTCTAAATGGGAATGACGGGCACCCAGCAGACATACTACATACACACCACACACACGTTCGTACATCTTCTGTCACCCTCACACACAGTCTCTTTGACACACATATCTATTATACACCGAATAAAGTAATCTAATTATATTGGTAAGATTATCTTTCATAAAAGATGACAAAAAATTAGGGCAGTGACGTAAAAAATTATAAAAAAAATAGGTGTATATGTCTTACTACTACTACTTTCCCTTATCCGCACCCAATGGTGCATAGGGCACTGCATTGGTACACCAAGTGCAGTGTATCTTGATCCATTTTATTACACGAGGGTATGGGGATGAAAACTAAAATAAATATAAAAACTGCCGTAATATACCTGCATTTTTTTATTTAACGTCAATTTTCGATTATTTCGTATCATTCGTGCCCGTCCCATTTCTATCATAATAATTTTGTACGGCCTTTGCTAGGAGATTATTCGTCAGGTATACTTGTTTGAACGATTATTGGTCAAATATTTTTTTACTAAATCTTGGTAAAACTGAGGATTAAATTAGGATTAAAAAGTGAACTGTCACTTTGAAAGAAGAAAATATCACCAAAGGCAACA
>JAGVSP010003478.1:0-21642 GCA_022494985.1 Micrasema minimum | reverse complement strand
AGATCCCGTGGGGTGATCCGCGGGCCCGCTTCAAATGCCGTGCAGGATGCACAGCTTCGGGGACTACCTTTTGGGGGCAGATTCTGCCTCACTCGTCACCCTCCCACCACGGCGCAGTTGCACTGCAAACCTCCAATCCTTTTTTGGGGGGGGGCCCCCCCCCCCCCCCCCCCCTCCCCTAGAGCAAGCTTTGCTCAAGTGCCCATATAGGTGGCACTTGAAGCACCGCGTAGCACCAATAAAGTCGCGCACACGGCACGCGTTCCACCCCACAAAGCAGTGACCACTAGATATGAGGATCTTCCTCGTCTCGGGTCCCACCACGTAAATGCAATTTACCGTGGGCCCATCTCTGCGGCCGAATATAGACACGCGCCTCGTCGTCCGGTCAAAGTCCTCCCTTAAAACGGTGCCCGAGCTTTCTATGTTCGACGAGAACACTTCCCGAAGCAACTCGGGCTCGGCCATATCCCGTGGCACATCATACACCACGATCCTGGGGAGCCTCCCCTTCGGCTCAACGACGTTCAGCCCCTTAGAGGACAGCTTCTCCGTACCCTTTTTCAGGTTCTCAAGGCCTTTCACTGAGGAGGTCTCAACGAGAACCCCACCGCCACGGACCTTGCGCACCCTGACGGCACGGAAGCCGTCCTCAGCAGGGCTGATCGTCTCCATCAGCAATTACTTGGTGCCCTCAGAAGTGGCATCCTCCGTCACTTTCGGGTACACGATGATGGTGGGTCTTGTCGGACCCACCGCCCTCACGCCACTTGCACTTAGTATTAGAACCTGACCCGGAGGCTCAATCCCTCGGGTCCTTCCTCCCCAGGCGTATTGCTCATGCACAAGAACGATGTCGAGCCCCATGTCCAGGGCAACGGGCTGCAACTCTAACGTCGCAGCACGCGATCTCCCTAAATTGACCAGCCCTATTCTGACTAGAGCGTTAGTTCCCATAGTCGGTCATCCTAACCGATGCAACCACAGCTGCCTTAAGGGCTGGGCAGGCCTGAGATCCCGTGGGGTGATCCGCGGGCCGCTTAAAAGCCGTGCAGGATGCACACTTCGGGGGACTACCTTTTGAGGGGCAGTTCTCCTCACCGTGTCCCTCCACGGCACAGTGCCTGCAGACCTCATTGACCCTAGAGCAAGCCTTGCTTAAGTGACCGTAAAGGTGGCACTTGAAGCACCGCGTAGCGCCAATGAAGTCGCGCACACGACACGCACTCCACCCCACAAAACAGTGCCCACTGGAGATGAGGATCTTCCTCGTCTCCGGGCCCACGGCGTAAACGCAGTTTACGGTAGGCCCGTCTCTGCGTCCAAACATAGAAACTCGCCTCGTAGTCCGGTCGAAGTCCTCCCTGGACATGGCGGCACCCGAGCCCTCGATATTCGCACTGAACATCTCCCGGAGCAGGTCGGCCTCCGCCATGTCCCGTGGCACGTCGTAAACCACTATCCTGGGGAGCCTCCCCTTAGGCTCCACGACGTTCAGCCCCTTAGAGGACAGCTTCCGTACCCTTTTTTAGGTTCTCAAGGCCTTTTTCAAGGTCTCAACGAGAACCCCACCGCCACGGACCTTGCGCCACCCTGAAGAAGCCGTCCTCAGCAGGGCTGATCGTCTCCATTAGCAACTTTTTTGTTCCCTCCGAAGTGGCCCCTTCTGGAACCTTAGGGTACACAATTATTGTGGGCCTTGTGGGTCCCACCGCCCTGACACCGCTCGCGTGAGGGCCTCCGCCTCGGAGAGGAGGAGCCCCAGAAGTCCCCGCAGCAACCGCTCCAGCATACGACAAGGTAGAACCCCCTGTCCTGGCGCTTCCGAGTTGATCTCCTCTATTAAGTTTAGCCACGGTATCAGCCAATGAAGTAATCTCCTCTTTGAGGCCTGCGTGCACGCTCAGCGCCAGTTTAAGTCCGCTATTCTCGCCGGCGATAGATGCTAGTTTTATTTACAATTCCTCAATCATTTCTACCATCGAAGTGGCGGCGGTGGACACCCTCCCCCTTTGCTCGGCATTGATGCGAGATTTGTCGCTATGACAAGCCGCCTCAATGACGGCGTACGCCTCCTTGGACTTCTTTATGTATTGTAAGTCACCAGTTTGTTCCTCCACAGCCAGGTCATCGGACACCCTCTCCTTTCGCTTCTGCCTTTTGAGGCGTTTCCTGGACAGAGTCGCAGCCGCCTCATCCTCCATGGCTGACGTGTCCTCTGTGACGTCCACGACGCGCGGCGGGGGAGGAGAGTGTAACACAATGGACCTCCTTCTGAAGGCCTGCTGCTCCTCGTCAGGGGAGCCTTCCCCCCCGAGATCAGACATCCCGGAGAGAAACCAGTTTTCTGACTCTAGTGTTCACACACACGATAAATGAGAGAAACGAAGAGAAACACAGTGAAACCAGTTCGTGGTGTCAAACTCACTAATCAGTTTTGAAAAACACACAAAATTACATTAGAAATAGAGAAAACTGTTTCCTGTTAGAAATGTCAATACTGCACAGTGAAACCAGTTCTTAGTGTTCACAATCAGGAAATCAGACTCGATAAACCAAATATCTTATAAAAAAAGTAACGAAAAAGGCCACCTCCTGGCTTGCAAGGGCAGAGCACAGGAAATAAAAACTAAAATCACGTCAAAAAGAGTGTGTCACAATTAAGGCACTTATAAAACTATTTTATTGTTTATTGGTGTTAATTGTCTATTGGTAAGCAAAATGGCTGTTTCCGGCGAAATGGCCACCACACTTCCCAGCCGTCAACCTCGTACAAAAAAACACTTTATCAGGTACAAGAATAGTTGGAAACAGAAAAATAAATTTACCAATGTGACCGCAAAATATCAACGCACACGAACACAAAACTTTTGACGTCGGATGGCTGTTTTTGGCAGATATAAATCACGATTCAAACTTGGCTGAGCGGGACACGTCCGTGCTCGGCGAAGGCGGAAGGCGAAGTAGCCACCCGACCCCGAGCTGAGGGAGAGAACCCACCTCCACCCGCGGCTGTTTTAGAGTCCGGGGGGACTCTCTATCAGCCACCCTTTTTTTAGCAGGATTTTAATTTCTTATTATAATTTTTTTCTAAAAGTTGCATGATTTTAAGTCAAGCAAGAGCAGGGACAGCATGCAGTCAATAAACCACACGCCATCCCCACCCCTACTGTCTCACCTCAGTGTCCCCGAAAAGGAAATCATTTATTCAAAAAAAGCATAAACATACATACATTTTTTTTTTTAATGTACAAAAACAATGAAAGACAACAGTAAAAGAAAATTGCACAAAAAATGCGTAAAACATACATACAAAAACAATAATTAGCAACAATGTGAAAAGAAAATTGCACAAAAGATGCAGTATAAAACATAAAACAGTACAACATATATAGACAGTAAAAACAGGGCATACAGAATTTGCAACCGAAGGGGAGATTCCCGATTCGGGGACCGGAGGGACATGCTTGGCTTATCCACCCCCCAAAAGGGGGAGTGTACGGCACAAAACAAACACGACTTCGCCTCCGCCTCGACCGGACACACGAGATCCGATGATCTTGGATCTGGACTTTCTGGACTTTCCAGCCGCGGTATGGCGCGGCTGACGACTTCTTAAGCGATGGCGTGCTCAGTGGACTTCCTCCGGACAAATCCAAACTGTCGATCACAGGGGGGCGAGAGTGTGGCATCGAGCCTCCCTCTCACCAGCTTTTCAAACACCTTGCCCAGTAAGGGAAGGAGAGTGATCGGCCGGTAGGCGCCAGGATCTGATCTTGGTTTGTCATTGCCTATTTATTATTTTTTATTTCACCACCTCAACAGGCCAGGAGGCCCAATTACAGAGGGGAGCAACGTCACAAACACCCAGGCTTGAGAAAAATCACTTTACATATTTTGTGTTCTCACCGGATTTCGAACCCGGAACCTCCGTATCGTGAGTCCAGCGTCTTAGCCATTACGCTACGGTAGCGCCAATGAAGTCGCGCACACGGCACGCGTTCCACCCCACAAAGCAGTGTCCACTAGATATGAGGATCTTCCTCGTCTCGGGTCCCACCGCGTTAATACAATTTACCGTGGGCCCATCTCTGCGGCCGAACATGGACACGCGCCTCGTCGTCCGGTCAAAATCCTCCCTTGATATGGTGCCCGAGCTCTCTATGTTCGACGAGAACACACTTCCCGAAGCAACTCGGGCTCAGCCATATCCCGTGGCACATCGTATACCACGATCCTGGGGAGCCTCGCCTTCGGCTCCACGACGTTCAGCCCCTCAGAGGACAGCTTCTCTGTACCCTTTTTCAGGTTCTCAAGGCCCTTCACTGAGGAGGTCTCCACGAGAACTCCACCGCCCTGGACCTTGCGCACCCTGACGGCTCGGAAGCCGTCGTCAGCAGGGCTGATCGTCTCCATGAGTAACTTTTTAGTGCTCTCTGACGTGGCACCCTCCGGCACCTTCGGGTACACTATGATGGTGGGTTTTGTCGGACCTACCATCCTTGCACCACTAAGTCCCGCACCGCTACACACGGCGGACGGAGGCCCAGCACCGCTGCACAGAGGCCTAGAACGCTCGCTCATTGATAGCAAATCGTAATTTAAAATCAAATGTTAAGTATATAATAACATTTTATATTTTCACTAAGTATATGGTCACGCTATCAGCATTGGCATCCTTATGTGATTTCTACTATACCTATGTTTATTAAAAAAGTATAAAAAATTAATATTTTTAAACTTATATTGCCACTAAATATAAATTTAAAATTCTACATTAAAAAATTACTTATATTTCTATCTATATACTCGAGGTCAAGCTGCAAAGGGCCTTTAACGGTCTCATATTATTTTTAAAAGATCTTGCGCAATATTTAATATTTAATTTAATTTAATCAACTTTAATATTCAAATACCTACTTTATGTAAAGACAGACAGACATATATATGATGTGTTTCTATCGTAGAAGTCAACAGATTACAAAAGAATAATTTTACAGAATAATGAAAAGTAGCTCGTAATATTGCCACCTGAAACACTGTGCGCTGGTCTATCTTTGTATCTAACAAAGTAGCCAAAATCCAGGAAGACTTGGACTATAAAACGTGTCAATTGTCTTTATTCTGACAATGGGTGAATCCAATCCAAATTAGTGAATCATACCGCATCTGAATTTCAGGTTGCTTTAAGGGATGGACTTTTTTGTCCGCCTAGCATAGTGGTAGCGCATTTGGCTACCGCGCATGAGGTCGCGGGTTTCGATTCCCGTAGGGGGTCCACATGAAATATTTATTTACAGAAGATTTTCATATTGATATTTCATGTGTGATACCTTGGACTGGTACTGAAGCGTAAGACTGATCATCTTACCTTCATGTAATAAAAATGATCAAGATACACTGCACTTGGTGTGCCAAAGCAGTGCCCTATGCACCATTGGGTGCGGATAAGGGAGAGTAGTAAGTAGTTAAGGGATGAATTGCTATCCAAAAGAATCACTTGGAAAATGATTCCACCTAATGCGCCTCATATTGGAGGCTGTTGGGAATCTCAAATACCACCTATACAGAGTTATAGGAAAGCAATTACTGAAAAATGAGGAATTGCTAACGGTGATAACGCTATCATGAACTGTCGTGCCTTGTGTTTGGCGTCAGAAGACCCGAATCCGGAAATTCTGACCCCCGCCTATTTTTTAATGACATCCCCCCTTCAATTTCTTCCAGCGGAAGATATTTCTCTGGAGCATCCAAATTTATTGGAGCGCAAAGCCTTGTTGGATAGCTTAGTTCAATCCTTTTGGAAGAGATGGAGATTAGAGTATTTGCATACATTGCAAGCCAGACAAAAGTGGTGCTAACTACTAACGACAATCCTGTGCAATTAGGCACGGTTGTTCTAATACATTTACCATGAGCCACCATTGCGGTGGCCATTAGGTAGAATCGAAGAAGTCTTTCCTGGATCTGATGGAGTAGTTCGGGTAGCTTTAGTGCGCACTTAGACTGGGACGCTCAAGCGACCCGTAGTGAAGCTTTGCCCTTTACCAACTTACGCGTAGTTAAATTATTTTATTTTATTTAGAATGCATTGGCATTAAGCTTATCTATAAATTTCGTAAATTGGAATCTTACCGCATATTTAAAATTGCATTCAAAATCCTAATCCTGAAATTAATTAATTAATCCTGAAAATTTACGTCAAGGTTATAGAGCCTGTGGTCTTTACCCGTTGGATGAAAATGATTATTTATTTATTTATTTATTTTCTGTACATATACAGAACATTATATAAATACAGGTGAAAATGATATTTATTACAAAATTATTAAATATTTACAATAAAAAATAGGCTCCATATAAAAACTAAGAAGAAACAATTATAAAAGTAATAAAAATAAAATATATAAGTACATGCGCACATAATATAATACATATAAACAATAATCAATATCTTTATAAAAGAAATATTTTTACTATATTATTATGTATCTACTAATAATAATTCTAGACATGTGATTCTAAAATAAGTTAGATTATTTAAAAAAATATCAATTTTATTATACAACCTACACATGCGCAATAAGGGGTTAAAATATGCCATATTATTTTTAGTAAGTGCAACAAAAATGTTTTATGGCGTCTTAACCGCGCATTCGCTACATTAATTTGTAATGAATCCATGCATTTTACAGTATCTAGATTACTCGAAATGTTTGTGTGTTTTGAATCGCGTTTTACAATTTATCACGATAACTTGTAATTTTACAATTTATCACGATAACTTGTAATTTTACAATTTATCACGATAACTTGTAATTTTACAATTTATCACGATAACTTGTAATTTTACTAAAAGGTTCATTTTTGTTATATTTTTTATTCATTGATTAGTGGAATTGACGACATTAAGACGCATTTAAATTCTATATTCGAGGTTTTGAGTTATTTTTTAGAATAATCGAATAGTTGGAGAATCATGATATTCGAGGGATTCGCCCAGCGCCCTTGAGGTGATTTCTCACAAAAATGGCGCTTAATAATAATAATAATAATAATCCCTAATATATAATATATAACCTTTTCTTCAATACTACGTTGTCCACTGATTCGGGGTTAGTGAGAAATTCCATTGAGTTGTCCTGCTAGTATATTCCAAGTTAGAAAGATACCTTTTACATGGCGCTGGCTACATGGCGCTGGCTGCCTGAGCAGGGTCGCTCCTTCACGCTACTAGAGCAGTATGCCAGTCGCTCCAACACCATGTTGCTCACGCTACTAGAGCAGGGTCGCTCCGTTGGCGCTCAGAAGAGAAGAGTGGCAGTATGCCAGAACCCCTCCAACAATCCATGTTGCACACATATAGAGCCAATTCTGACATTCACATATTTTACATAACAGAAAGAGCTTCATGTTTGGTAATCGGATACCAAACATTCCGAAGTGGGAGAGCTTTTGTTCTGGAAAAAAAGATACAATTATTAGAATAAAATATTGATATTTTTCAAGACAAAGCAGACACTGTTTAGATGCAGAAGGCAGACAAGGAGCAGTACAAAAGATGTAGGCGCACATAACAATAATAATAGTAATAATACAATTATTTGGGGAATAGCCATAGATTTATACGTACTTTTTGTTTGGATGGAAACCCGTACACAGGAAGTGGCTTATTGTTCACTTTGGGTTCTGACTTGTGAATAGTACGGACATGCCTGTTTAGTGTACTCTTCTCGGTAAATCTGAAATGTATCATACAACTTATGTTATATAAGTCTTGTCTTTCTAAACTAACTAGCTAACTAACCATCACGCACTCTGTCCTGGCATACTTCTCTTGCTTCCTCCACATTCATACACCTTGTCTGATATGTTTTGAGAAAGTGGACTAAATTTGAGTATAGAAATGAATGATCCTTTCTGACAAATATTTTTTTATAAAGTTGGTAGTAATGTCACTCATATATTTTTGGCAATTTCTTGTCGATTTCTGCATTTGTCGATAGCTGCCATGTTTTGCGAACAGCAAAAAGTTAACTATTTAAATGAAAAAACTTTGTTTTTAACTACTTTTTAATTACTAACCTAATCCAATAAAACTCAAATAAAAAAATTTCTTGTACCCTTGAAAAAGAGACACGTGTTGCCTCGAAACCGATCGGGAGTTAGATTAATTAAAAAAAAGTAGTTAAAAACAAAGTTTTTCATTTAAATAGTTTATAATGAATAATTACAAAGTGAGTGCTTCTAACATAAATTTCACAGCAAAAAGTTAATTTAGCAATTTTGACAATGTCTGATTTTGTAAACAATTTGCACTGAATTCTGTTTGCGGAATAAAATTTCCGCTGCAGAAACGTTGAGGATGTTGCAGAAGGCCTTCGGTGACCAGACTATTGAAGACAAAAATCGCCCTGGACGACCATCAACGTCAACCCACGAATAGCACGTCAAGGAAATAAAAATTTGATTGCTCAGAATCGTCGATTGACCGTTGTTAGAGGCCTTACTGATACTGTTGACATTTCATTTGGATAATACAGAACATTTTGTCATATCGTATTCACCAGATTTAGTATTGTGTGGCTCAGCTAAAGAGACACATGCAGCTTCCACAAGATTGAGGAGAAACTGAATCTGCGCGCTTCCAATGCCATTCCGGAAATCCACTTCAACAATTTATTGTTTTGAGGATTGGAAAAAACGTTGGCATAAGTGTATCGTATCAGGAGGGGAGTACTTTGAAGACTATGAAATAGATTTAGAGAGAATAAGTAAAGATTTAAAACAATTTTGAACATTAAAAAAAATTAGTTCACAGTAGATTTTTTTTTCGATACATTTTTGCAAATTGTTATCAAATATAATTTATTGAGTCAAGTTAATAATATCCATGCATAAAACAAAACAAAAAACCGCATTTAATAAGAATTTGTGCAATTTTACTTAAAAACTGCAGTTACTAATGAGAGCTTTTATGAAAAGAAAAAAAAAATATAATACTCAGATTAAAGCCATGTTACACATTGGACTCCAATTACGAAGTAGATTCCCCAGTGTTCGGGTTGTACGAGAGTTTTGTTACAACGTGTATATGAGTTTTGGTCAAATTATGTAAGTACAAAATATAAAATTATCATGGCAAACTCTATTATGCTAAATTTAGCCCATTCAGTCTCCATTAATTGATTTAAAAAAAAAGATTAAATGGCGGGATTTGAATTGGTGTAGATCAAATTCCACTAATTTCATTCCTTCCTTTATCCGCACCTTAATGTGCATTAGGGCACTGCGGTAGTATTTTGACCATTTTATTGTATTAAGGTGAAATTAACAGTCTTACGCTGTAGTGTCATGAAATATGAATGTGAACAATTATATTTTAAATAAATATTTCATGTTGACCCCCACGGGATAAAATAGATTGATTTAGAAGAATAAATAAAGATTTTTTCAAGTTATAAACGATTTCATGCTTTTTTTTTATCACAGTAGTATACCAAAAAATTAAGAATATTAAAGAAATTGTTGTCTGTGAAATTTACTAGGAGCAATTTCAATTTAAGTTTTATAGATTCCTTTTACATCGATTTTCTTAAATCCACTTATTTTTAGAAAATCGACAATTTGCCAGTGAGCAATATGTGCATTACAATCTGTACTTTGCACAGTTTAAACCCGTGCTGTGCAAGTGGGTACCCTGCAAGGCGTTGGACCCTCCACACATAAAGTAATGTTGTTTCTACCTCCAGGTTTTTTCCAAGAAATATAAATGTGATTAGACACGAGCTTATCCCTCTCAGTTTGTAGATTTTAGGTATATTATGTTTTCTCAAGCGCATATGTGATACGGGATAGCGCAGAATGACAATCAAAGTTTATGTATCACGTACGTTCGTATACATGGAGCAGTTAAGATATTTTGGTTTTATTCCAATAAAATGCAAACAGAAACTATTAACTAACTAACCATCACGCCATTTCGCCGTAGGGGTAGGCAGAGAGGATAGAATGCCACTCTTCCTGACAGACTTCTTTTGCTTCCTCTACATTCATACATCTTCTCATGCACATACGCCGATTATTCCCACTTTTCACATGACCACTTTCAAGTACTTGACGGTCAAGCCATGTCTTTTTCGGCCTTCCGCGGCTTCTACATCCAGGCACACTTGCATTTAAACTCACTCACTCGCTCCACATGACCAAACCATCGTAAAAGCCCTTTCTTAATTTTGTCGATAATGCTTATCTCAGCCTTGCACTCTGCTCTAATTTTGACATTTGTACACCTATCATACATAGTCTCACCACACATAGATGGCATTTCAACAGCATTCAGTCTACTTTCATCCTTCTTTTTCCAACACCACGCTTCACTACCATACATAATGGTTGGTACCAGAACTCCGTTGTGTACTGCCAATTAAGCTTCTTTCGATAAGTAATTTTTTTCTTCTTTTCTTATTAATATGTTAGGCAGCTATAAACTGATTCCCTGATGAATATTTATTTTCATATCAACATTTCATGTGCAACCTTTGACTGGTTCTGAAACTAGAGACTGGTCACCTTACGTTCATGTAACAGAATGATCAAGATACACTTCACTCCGTGCCCTATGCACCACTGGGTGTGGATAAGTATTAGTATAAACTGATATACACAATTTGCAATTTATTATTGAATTTTGCAAACTTCAGGTCACCTGTAAGAAAACATACCTTGGCCACAGCCTTCTACTTTACAAGGGAACTTGTTCTCGCGAGTGTGTCGGCGGGTGTGAGCCGTGAGTGTGGAGCGAGCGGCAAACAGTCGGCAGCAGATGTTACACTGGTACGGTTTCTCTCCAGTGTGGGTTCTCTCATGCTGCCCTTTTTTCCCGGACACTGCAAACGCTGGAAAATAGGACGCAGCTTGAAATTATTTCATAAATGGAGGCGTTGTCAGAAACACTAAGGATCTGGAGAAGCTGGTGATCTCGGGCCGAGTTGAGGGAAAGTGAGAGAGGATGGCCCCTGCCCCGCAATGTGGGTAGACCAATAAAATCCTCTCTAAAATCTTCAATCAATATGGCCCAAGACCGGGAGGAATGGAGGCGATTGGTTGGCAATAAGTGAACCATGACGCTCAGCACTAAGCAACACAATGGAGTCGATCAAAAGCGTACATGACGTCTCTTTGATAATTCACCGCTTGACATAATGTCATAAATGCGATAAATTTGATGGACCTTTATTCAGAATGTGCGGGGCTTTCTCTAAATGTATCAATCAGCAATAAGCTGCAGTTTGTTATAGTATAAAAAGCATCATGATCACATTTGTATGAGGTACTCTTAACGTGCCATTAAATTGTACACCATAATATATGACTTACCTTTGGGACAGAAAGAGCACTTAAACCTTTTTTCACCGGTATGAACAGTGCGTATATGATTTACTAAAGCTCGTTTCTCTCTAAACTGCTTTCCGCATGCAGTGCACAGGTGAGGTTTTTCTCCTGAAAAAATGGTTTTCTTTTTAATATTTTCTCAACTCTGCCGATATTATGGACAACCAGTTGGCAGTTTACATCAGAACTATGAAAAATGGTCCATTGTGTAACTTGTAGAAAGAATGTGGATGCCTGTCACATAAGTACATATTCTGTTGTTGAATTATAAGCAGAACAGAAAGAAATTACCGGTGTGAGATCGCAGATGGTACTTGAGGCTTCGGCTACAGGTCAAATCTCTTTCGCATATGTGACACCAAAATATTTTATCATATAAATTATTTTCTGCTTCCAATGTGCTCATTTCTATGACAATGTCCTGTGAAGACAAAAATTATATAAAAAACGCTTGTAAATTTCTTCATGCTTTTAACTGCAAAGAATTCATGGGAAAACTAACTAACACTTTTATTGATTAATTGAAAGAAACAAATTATACAAACTAGCTTATTGCACCAGCTGTAAAATATTTGAATTCGAAATCAGCTGATAAGCAAATAAAAAGATTGGTTCTTTCTTTTACATTCATTTTCTTTTTTAAACTGTGTAGTATTGCTTTAAAAGTATGCTATGAATATTATAAAATATTATTTTATCAGATTTTCAATTGAATATACGTAGGGGTAGCCAAAAAGTAACCGGAATAGCACTGCCATGATCGGGGTTTGTGAATAATAATAATAATAATAATTGGATAGCGCCATTTTTATGACAAATCACCTCAAGGGCGCTGTACATTGACATAACTTAATGAATTCCGACCCAATACATTTACGAACGCAAAATCTAACGACAATTTAAACTATGGAAAATTTATGTTACTTATACGTAGATGAAGTTTTTTTTTTTTTTTTTCAATGCCACAAAATGGCGTATATTTTTAATAATTTTTTTAATACAAAAATAAAAAAGATTCCACTAACCATGTGGTTATCAGTGGATTTCTTTAGTTAGTCTTGGCATATAGAATCATCGTAAATAAAAATAAAACAATGAGAAACAAGATTTGATTTTAGCTGTGAAACTTATACAATATAAAGAATAACAATACCTACATACATACATAGGTACATAGGCAATGAGAAGTGAATATTCAAAAGTATCACCTATTTACTATTTGATTAAATAGATGCTCTTTTGAACATTAGTCATTTTGAATAATAAATTCTCATTTCCTTTACAATTTTCACGATCTCTTTTGTCGACCATTAATTTAAGCATTCTAACTTGGAGAGATTCAATGTGTTGTAGATGAGACTTAAAGGAGTTTCCCCAAATCAGAATGCCATATAGAATAATAGCCTCCGCCAGAGATACGTATATGCTGGAATCCAATTCGTTTTGCAGCTACCAAGCGCATGGACGATTAGAGCTATAAAAGCCTGTATTAAAAAAGCAGCCAGAATTACTTA
Source organism: Micrasema minimum (assembly GCA_022494985.1). Classification (NCBI taxonomy): domain Eukaryota; kingdom Metazoa; phylum Arthropoda; class Insecta; order Trichoptera; family Brachycentridae; genus Micrasema; species Micrasema minimum. The sequence continues at coordinate 8,734 of JAGVSP010003478.1, read as the reverse complement.
ATGAACTACTAAAAGGATTTTACTTAGCAAATAATTAACTACCTAACAGCAAGTCTAAACAGAAACCCTAAATAATTTTAATGAAAAAAGTGAGCACTAATCATAAATCATAAAGTAGTGTCATTGTCGGTAATGGTTTTGGGTCCGGTGTCCTATCGGAGCGGAGCGCAGGCGCAGGGTGGTCTCCATGGTGTGGTGCGGCGGTCAGTTGGGTGCTGGCTGCTGTCGGTGGCGGTGAAGGGTGTTGCAGATGTGTCCAGGCGGCTATCAGCTATTCCTCGTGAAGTAGTGTAGCTGGTGTTGTAGGTAGTAGATTGTAGGTGCCGCATAGCAGCAGGTGCATGCTCACAAAGCAGAGAAGGTATTCTCAGAAGATCTGTCTATGTCGACAGAAAGCCATGAAATGCTGCGTCTCTCTCCCTCTTGTGTGAAATATGTTTGTCTTTTTTCTTTTTGGATTCACCACGCTTGCACAGGCGAGTCTTGCGATATTTGAATAAACTGTAAACTATTTTTGGCAGGATTTTGTAAGTGAACAATTATGCAACTTATTATTGATTTTACGATTTTAGTTAGTTGCTTTAAATATATAGGACTATGCTTCACTTAACAGTCTGTACTTCTTTCCATTAGAATCACCATGGTATAAAATATGAGTGGCTAGATCGCAATTGAGCACTGATTACTATTTCAACTATTTTTAGCTGTAGTTTAGTATATTTTCCACTTTTTAACTTATTAAAACTATTAGTGTTCACTGTTTTCAAGAAAATGGAACTATTTTCGGTTTAAGTTGTTAAATGAAAAAGAATTCCGGTCCGATCGGCCAGTCGGAGTAGTAAAACAAGGAAAAGAGAACAAATCAGTACCAGCGAAGACTAACATTACAGACAAACAGATTTCAGAGAGCAACGCTAACTGAAGCGCAATCAATATACATGCCTAGCGGCCAGAATGCCTACTGCATGAGCCCCGATCACAGCAAAGCAATTCCGGTTACTTAAATCGTACTATAGGAAATTAGAATTTTTGCATCAAATGTCAGTTTATAAAAAGTGAACTATTAACTACCTTAGTTTCCTCATCAGTTTGTCCAATGCAATGGTGAAGATTACATTCATTTAAATGTTTGTATCTGAAATCAGAAAGGAAATCCATTAATCCGTGCATATAACATAACATTAATAATAATTAGATTCAATAAATGAAGTTGGAATTAAAAGGACGAAAGTAGACTGAATGCTGTTGAAATGCGATCTCTCGGGCAAATGTGTGGAAAAATCATGTACAATAGGTGCCCTAATGTCGAAATTAGAGCAGAATTCAAGGCTGAGATAAGCATTATCGGCAAAATTAAGAAAGGTCTTCTGCGATGGTTCGATCATGTGGAGCGAATGAATGATGAAAGAACGGCTAAAATGATTTACGATGCGTGTCTGGTTGTAGAAGTCGAGGAAGGCCGAGAAGGACATGGCATGATCAAGTACAACAAATACTTGATAGTAGTGGTCAAGTGAAAAGTCGGAACAATCGACGTGCGTGCATGAGAAGATGTATGAATGTGGAGGAAGCAAAGGAAGTGTGCCAGGACAGAGTGGTGTGGAGTTCTATCCTCTCTGCCTACCCCTACAGAGAAATGACGTGATGGTTAATTAGTTAGATTCAATAAATCACTTGTGAGAAAGATTGCTCGATCGAAGTGGAAATGAGTGCATTTTTAAAAATATCCTTAATTTAATATAACACAATGTTTTCTGGACCTATATGATTACATCAGGTTTGCTGTGTGGACGGCACAGGGTCGGGAGGAGCGGAGAAGATAGGGAGGATAAAGAATAAGCGGCATGGGTGGATATTATGGAAAATCTTTGTTAGTATTTTATGTAAACAAATTTTTACATAACAATCACTTTAAAAAAGTGAAGTGTTAATACTAAGGTGAATAAATTAAACATAATTACCTTAATTTACATTTTCTGCAACTGTAAAAATAGTGTATGGACTTGTGAGACTTCAGTAAGTCTATAGATAAAAAGTTGTCACAGCATACTGAGCATGGAAAACTATCTTTGGCACCCTGAAAAAAATAATTGAATAGTGTTCTAGCCATTAAGTGCAGATCGATTATCAACCTTATCTACATCAAAGATACGGTCGATATTTGCGTAATACCAGCCCTCCAGATAACAGCCTATAACAGCCTTTTAGTGATAGGACCAATGTTCCCTCTAAAGCAGCGTTTCTTAACCTCGGGTCGCGACCCAAATACGGGTCGCAGGGGTTTTAAGATTGGTCGCGGGACATCTCAAAAAAGTGACAAAATATAGAATTTAAAAATATTTTTAATTTTGATCAATAGGTAGATCGATGTCCCATCACTAATTTTATCTCACTAGATACTAGCGAACTACCATAAAATATACCTAATTGAAAATATGTAACATAAAATATATAACATAAAATATACCTTGAATAGGACGGCAGTATTATGAACATACTCATTTAAATTATTGTGATAATTCATTATATATCTTTAAAAAAACTAAAAAAATATCAGTAAATTAATATTAATTATGAACATGGAAAAAAAAATATCGTCACCGTGGTGGGGTAGAGTGGGACCCAAATACAATACATACGGGGCTTAGCTCTCTTCACCCTTCACCACCGCGGCGATGATATTCTGGAAAAACTGTTATTTAAGAGGTAGGTACTTACTTTTTCCGTTTCACATTTGATTGTTTTGGAAGCTCTATCAACTTTGCTAACCTTTGATGTCCCGAATAATTTAACATCTTTCCCATTTCCAGAAGGTATCTGATAAGATTACATGATTATTACTAAAAGTACATCACTAGAACATTAGTTTATTGATACTAAGATAAAAGTATTTAAAGAGTAAAATGTTCTACAGGGTGTAAAAAAACTCGATGTACAAGCGGGAAACCAGTGAATCTACGTCATGTGGAGTCGATTTTTTATTTGACCCATAGTTTTTGAGAAAATTGAGTACAAAGATGATTTTTTTTTTCGATACATTTTAGCAAATTTTTATAAAATATAATTTATTTAGTCAATTAATATCCATAAATAAAAAATCGCTATTTAATAATAATTTGTGCAATTTTACTTAATCTGCAGTACTAATGAAAGCTTTTATGAGAATAAAAAATTTTTCATGCTCAGATTAAAGCCATGTTACACATTGGACTCCAAATACGAAGTAGATTCCCCAGTGTTTGGGTTGTACGAGAGTTTTGTTACAACGTGTATATGAGTTTTGGTCAAATTATGTAAGTACAAAATATAAAATTATCATGACAAATTCTACTATGCTAAATTCAGCCCATTCAGTCTCCATTAATTGATTAAAAAATAACATTAAATGGCGGGATTTGAATTGGTGTATTAAGGTAAAAAAATTTAAAAAATTGTACATATTACAGGGTTTTACCTTTGCAGAACTTTGGTCAATATTTTTAGATCTTTTTTTTCTATTAGTTACATGTATTAATGGAAGGTTATCTTCATAATCTTCATCATTTGAAGAGGAACTTCTGAAAATAAACATTATATTATGATACACTTCAGATAGTATTATAATTTCCAGTGTAAACATACGATAATAACTTATACGGGAACATCCTTAATACCTGTCTCCCTTCATACTAATTAATTCCGCACTTTTACACTAGTGTAGTGTGGGTAAGGCAAGCCAGTGTGGGTAGGTACCCACCTCATCTATGCATGATTATTTTCTGATACTTCAGTATGTAGGTACCTACTAATTTGAATTATGTTCCATCCTCGTTCAATTTTCGTTATAATTATAATTAGATCACACTTTCCGCACCAAATATCCTGCTGCCTATCTCCACCGCCCCCTACTGCGCCAGCACGCACCATCCCGCTCAATCTGAAGACTGGCCATAAGGAATTCAAGAACATATTTCAGGTTAGCAGAGGCATCCATTATATCTGCCTGTATCCTGATATTTTCTTGCTTGATGAGGTATTTGGCTTGCCCTGTTCCCGTATAAAAAATTGTGTATTTCCTTAGATAGCGTTGCTAGCCCTAATATTATTTTTGAACATTGTGACGGTGATAGGATCTGATTGAACCATGAACATGTCAGGTAAACAAGCTATTTTATTTAGATTATTCTTTCACTCGTGACCGTAATTTATAAAAAATCCATTAAATTATATTAAATGAAGTTCTGCGATGGTTCGGTCACGTGGAGCGATTGAATGATGAAAGAACGGCTAAAATGATTTACGATGCGAGGGTGTCTGGTTGTAGAAGTCGAGGAAGGCCAAGAAAGACATGGCATGATCAAGTACAACAAATACTTGTCATGTGAATAGTCAGAATAATCGACATGCGTGCATGAGAAGATGGTGTGCCAGGACAGAGTGGTGTGGCGTTCTATCCTCTCTGCCTACCCCTTCGGGGGAAACGACGTGTTAGTTAGTTAAATTACACTTACTTAGTGGTAAAATGTTTGTTTTCAGTATTTGTGGTATGGTTTAATTCACTGGATTCAGTTTTCGACAAATTCTTATTACTTGAGTTTTCAAGCCAGTCCTTTAGTATTGTATCAGAGCTTTGACACTTATTTTTAAAGTTGTATGAAGCGCGCAGTTCATCTATGCACTTATGGCACAGTGATCGAGGGAGCCCATCAAACTGAGTCACCTAAAAAAGTGGTAAAAATTGAACAAATAAGTTGTGGTCTCTTCAGAATGGGTCTTATTTATTTATTTATATTTGAATGTTGTGCACAAGTGATATGTTAGGTACAATGAACTAAGATCAATTTAAGGTAATATATATACAACATTACACCAATTACGTGGACAACACAATGTACGAGACAAATTTCACGAAGTGAGCAAACAATAGTATGCAAAGTGATCTGGAAATCTGAATATTTATGTGCAGGAGACAATATGTAGGTTATAATAAGTTTGTGCAACTCAGCCTCCGCTTATAGCAGTCGTGAACCCCCTCAAACTTTGAAAAACAAGTAATTGCTGGAATTTTGAGCTGCCCTGGTGTGTTGCGCTTGGCGACACTCAACAGCGAGGTGTGTCGAGTGCGAAGAAAGGATGATGTTGAACTTTACTTCCGACAACAGCTCCGGACAATCAATCTGTCCATTAAGCAGCTTATAAAGAAACAGTTGATCCTCGATCATACGCCGCTTACAAAAAGAGGGCAAATTCAAATTGCTGATGCTATGGAACTTGGGGATTCCAAATAAAAGAAGCATATTCCAGGTGGCTTCTGACTAAAGAGGTATACAATAACAAAGCAGTACTGGGTTGTTTGAAAGGTTTACACACTCTCATCAGGAAACCTAACATTTTGTATGATTTTGAAAATATAGCTTCAATATGAGTATTGAAGATCAATTTTGTGTCCAATATAACTCCTAAGTCTCGACAGTTGTTTTTGAAAAAACAGTTCAATAGAAAGAAACAAGTGTGCATCAGCCATTTTACATTTATGGCGTATAGAAAAAAAGGTGGCTATGTGATAGAGCAGAATGATTACAATCGGGCTGTACATTGAGTTTTCTAACAAATCCCGTCTTGACACACACTTTTCCCAATTTTTTAAATCGAATTCAAAACGGAACAGGCGGGCGGTTTCAATCAAAGTATCAACCTAAATTCAAAACAAAACCGGCAATGCATCGACAAACAATATCAAGACTCGCGCTAAAGCTTTATTACATTCTTTAGAATAGGTTGCGACGTATTACACAAAATATTTTACGAACTCACCTCGACTCCCGTGCAGATTGAAATCAGATCTTTCAGATTTTCTAAACCATCATCAGAAAATATTTGGTTCATGTCATAATTCGAAATTAAACACGCTCTACAGACGGTGTCTATATCGATACAATCAAAAATAACGGAAGTAAACGTGGCCATCTTGTTTTGTTTTTCAGGCACATGGTTATCAGATCACTTCTGAGATATTTCACAACATATTTTTAACTCAAAATAATCGTTTTTCCATAGGAATTATAAATGGACGAAAATGGTCCAGTTTCGATGTTTATAATACATTGCACAGTTTTAATCAAATGTTTAATTTCTGACGATTATTGATTTTTTGAGCGCTTTGCTAACTTTTCACAGCTGACAACAGCTGACACATAAAACAGCTGACACCACAGATTATATACGCTGACACATAAAACCGGTAATCTTAAGCCTGCTCCACACAACGGCCGCAGCTGGGACAGAACCATAAAAAAAAGTAAGGCTGGGCTCAGACCCTTTAGCCGTCTCTTTCTATCACATGGATATTTATCGGAAGACTCTTTCATAAACGTAACTTTCTTTTCTAGGACGCATCGTGGCGCGTTGGGTCGCCAACGTTTATAAATTAAGTGTTTTATCTCGTGTGCGGTGGCCATCGTTTGGAGGGGCCTTTAAATTGAAAAAACCAACATGGCCGGTACAAAGTGACCATAGACATTTAACTAACCAATAGTGGAGCGTGGAACATAGACTGTTACATGTATTTTTATATTTCAAAATAGGTATCGACGATACACTTAAAATGGCCACGATATCTTTGTGGCCACGCACCCAGGCGGAAAAAAAATCTCAAGTTCAGTAGGTATACTTTCTAATCACTCGTATTAAACCTCTACATGACATATTAGCACATGAATGAATTATTGTATACGTATTAACCGTCAAAAAGAGATAAATAAAAAAAAATACAGGATCTGGGAACATTAATTTTTGCAATACGTTTTTGTACATTAAATTTTAAAACATCGGGAAAAGATACAATGACTGCCGCAATCAACTTACTTGCTCCCCTGTATTACAGTCTAAATCAAACATTTTGATGTACTTTATGTCATATACATACATCCATGTTAGTTATTACAGCATGAACACATTGAAAAAAAACATGAAAAGCGGTAAAACTTGATTATAATTTGTTAGAACACAGGCGACAATACCAATCTGCATAATTAATTTATTAATTACACATTTATTACGCCATTAGTATTAGTACTCACTGCACGCGGCACCAAAGATATTAATACACTTATACCACCACCCCCTGAATTTTAACCCCTTACCGCATACAAACCCATATATGGCCCGAACATATATATATTTTTTTTAAATTAAAAAATTTTTTTTTTTGTTAAACTGCATTCAATTCCATATTTGCCAACACCATATGCGTCTACTTGTTACTGCAAATATCTCAAACTAACAACTTGGTGAGTGTGTTTTTTAAAACGGTGATGGTCGCGTCTTCCAAATTGTTGAGTGTTTAATTTAATAAAAACTGACAGTTCATGTAAAATTAAAATTGTGCACTAAGATAGGATATAAGTGAACATACATTTAATCAAAACTTATTAATTTTGGATTAAATGTATGTTCATTTAATGTTCATAATTATGCGTTTTATTTACTCGGCCAAATATGACTTTGTATGCATTTAGGGTTACATCTATGTTGCCAGATATGTCCTTCTATGCAGTCAACGTTGTATTTACATTGGCCACATCTGGTCCTGTATGCACTCAAAGATGTATTCATAAATCACATGTTATTTATTGTTTGTTATAAACATTAATTTTTTCTATAAAAATGGATCCAAGCTCATTTTATGGCTCGAAACCATGTTTAGAAATTCCCGAGAGTGATTGTGAATACCTATTCGATGATTTTGACTGTATGAATGACAATTTAAAAAATTAAAATTAAAGTAAATGAATCAGAATCGGAGTCTGAATTTGAAGACCATTCATATATGTTCAGGAGCCATCTTCCAGAATGGACCAGCCTAAATATGCATTAAATGTGAATCGTACTTGTGCATAAATAAAGATAGAAACTTTTTTTTCGATTTCCATAAACTATAATTTTACTAAACACTTTTATAGTATATTTTTTTTACATTGTTTTACTATGGTTGTTTTTTTCAAACTCTAATTCTAATCATAAACTCTAATCATATTAATTATCTTACGCCAGTGTGTTATTATAAAAGAAAGAGCTCTTTAAGTTACCTAAAAAGTTATAGTGTAAGTCACAAGTGCATGAAGTGCCAAATATGGCCAAGTTACACTTTATATTTTTAATGCATGTAAAGCCAGATATGGCCCGATTTAGTCACTATTGTTAAAATTGTTTCTGAGTTGACAGGATATTTACAAATAAAGCAAAGACAGGAGTGGTTTAGCTGTTAAATTTAATTTGGAAATGATGTAAAATATTACTCACTCACGTTTTTCTTCTTACATTTAAATGGGGGAACAACTAAGGGAGTACTAACGCCTCTCAGTCAACTGCGATAAACCAACTAACTTTGTCATCGGAGACCAGCCGAAAAAAGCTTTTCATAAATCGTCTGTAGATGGCGGATGGATACAGACGCAACGGTCTGATTTTTAATTTGTAGTTACTTTTCACACCGCCAGAGTACAAATATTATTTTCACTTTATTCATCTACGAATGAAGCGATGATTTTAAATGCTAAATATTTTTACGGTGATCAGAAAGACCCAGGTTCAAATCCTCGAGTGAAAGGTTATTTATTTTTCAAGTGATTTGATGAACGCACATTGCAATTGTGATTTTTTCTATCTTTCTCTTGATTTGTTAAAATAAAAACATAAAAATGTCTAGCATTTAAAATCATCGCTTCATTCGTAGATGAATAAAGTAAAAATAATA
>JAGVSP010003477.1:0-20488 GCA_022494985.1 Micrasema minimum | reverse complement strand
AAAAAAATTTTTTGTTTTTTTTGTTTTTTTAGGTTTTTTTTTAAAAAAAAAAAAGGTGAGGGGGAAAACGGACAAACAACCTTTTGGGATCTATATATCCGGCGAAGGCGTTTGGGCTGGCTGGCATATATACGTTTCCCCCCCGAGAGCCCCTTAAACCCCTGTTTGAATTTTAAAAGGGAGGGGTTTTTCTCGGTGTTGGTGTCCACTGTTGACAATTCTGGGCGTTTCGTCAGAGCTGGGGGGCGTGGACTTGATTGGGAGGATGCGGGGGAGTGCCATTTTGTGAAGATACTATTTCAATTTTCGCCTCAAGAATGTATTTTTATTTTAGTTTAGCTTCTCTACTCTTTTTCAATCACAGATTATGTGGTTATTTTTCTAAAGGTTTTGAACAAGCCTTTGCTTCTATACCCCTAATATGTTTGTGGATGATAGATAATATTATTATCATTTCAAAGGCAAAGTCAATGTAAATTCGTGGCCATTTGACAATACGAAATAACGAATACTAAAATGAACCCAGCGTAGGTCAATATTGATGTTATGAAATTAAATATACTTTAGGTATGAAGTTTAGCTTAGAATCGCCTATTTTGTTTTCTAATATTATTTATTTATTTAAAACTTCATTTACAATTAAAGCAAAAGTACAAGGGCGGGCTTATTGCTTTTAAGCAATATCTTCCAACCAACCCTCAGTTATATAGTGATGATTTTTATTGTACCGATTATTGGTGGAAAGACACAGCTTTAAAACTTACAAAAATATGACTGGGAAAATGGAAAAGAGGAAGGAAGGAAAGGGATAGGAAAGAGGATGAATGAAGGATGATTTAGAGGTTTGAGGAGAGATAGTTATGCTTCAGACGTTTCTTAAAAACAAATACGGAGGGCGCATCTTTTACATCCCGTGGTAAATCGTTCCATAGTCTTGCGGCCTGGACAGTGAATGATTTCGTAAAAAGAAAGTTAGTGTGATGCCTAGGAATACAGAGTGTTTTTTCATTCGATGAGCGTAGTGATAGTCCATGCTCAGAAAGGTAAATGAAATTATCTGCTAGGTATTTCGGTGCAGTTGGGTTATTAAGAATATTGTATAAAAGGGAAAGAGATTGGAAGTTTATGCGTTGTTCAAAGAAAAGCCGATTCAATTCCTTTCGATAGGATGAGACGTGATCGATTTTTTTCAAATTGAAGACGAAACGGATGCAGTTGTTTTGAAGGCGATCTATCCGACTAATAAGGTCAACATTAGCATCAATATTATCTTATAATATTGAAATATTATCTTAAAGTAGATCGACTAACTAAATTGGAAAGTAACCTACTCAATATGACTTTAAATTCCCAAATTAATTTCAAATTAATGAATCCAAAAAAAATTATGAATTGCTGTTTTACGTAATGACAAACTAATCTATCACAGGTAAATATCTCGTAATAACATTATACCTAATAAGAAATTAGTAAAATATGTGTATATGAGTTATAAATGCTAGGTACTAAAGAAAATCAATAATATAGGTAATATGCAATTTTATGTGTTGACATACTATTTGGGTTAATATTACGTTGTAACATTTTCTATATACCTACATATTTATGAAAGATCGCGTATAAGTGCGGAAATGCGGAAAAACATGAAATTACCTATGTCGTAGGTAAATATAACATAATAATGTTATACCTAAACTTCCTAAAAATAAATGCATTGGATGTAATGCGAAATGTTTTTTTAAAATTAAAATGACAGTACCTACCTAGTTGATTGCTTACGCTTACAAAGATAACAACAGATGACTGACATCTGTGAATAAAATTTATTATTAATTCCCATTTCTCAGTTGAAATGTATTGAAAACTACATGGCGGTTATTCAAACTCAGATTAAATCATTATTGGTTCATAAATAAAAATCAATAATAAAATTCTCTCTTTCAAATAAAATCGACAAAAAAAGTATAGGTATTACTGGTTTATATCCGACTCGACAGGTACCATAATTAAATACTGTGGCAATGCGTTTACTAAGATTTTTGTTTATTTGATAAGCGAATGTAAGATTTTGTGCGTGCAAAAATGAAGTTACAATGAATGCCGAAGGAGGATGAATAATAGGCTCAGGTCCCCGAAGAATGCCAGCTAGAATCTAAGCCTCGCTAATCCTATGAGAAAATTACCTCTTACCTTGGTTTCCTGGAGGCGGATAAGAGAAGGGATGACACTTTCTTGCAGCACAGAATCTAGTCCACCACCAATGTCCAAAACACACAAAACACAGCGAATTACAGTTCCCAATAATGCGGATGATTTGCGAAAAATTTAACACCTTAAATTTGATCAGAAAACGAATAATAATGCGGCGAATGCGGTAATTTGGAAGTAATCAAATTTGCGTGGGGTATCTTTTTTTACCGTGATTGTAACAATAATTCTTATAACCCGCAATGTGCCAAAGACAATATAAATTTTTGATAGAAGGATGATAAAGACAAGAATAGAGGAATTGGATGAAGAAAACGAGAAATTACTGGGGCTATTTGTTCCCAGAAGGACAAGTGACAAATCAACACCAGCAAATGTCCTGAAAGACCAAATCCCCGCCAAACATGGGTAGGTACTTTAAAAAATTGAAGAAATCTATGCGATCTTATGATATTGGCACATATTTCAATTTGTACATACTATTTTCAATGAAGACTAGGCGGCTTGTACTTGAAAATAGGAATCGTGACGGAAGGGGGATTCGAACCGGGGATCTCTAGGCTCAGAGACCGCGACACTACCACGATTTTTTTTTCCTTATGGCGAATACGTCAATACCTTGTGATGTAATGGTAGCACGTTGAGCTACCAGCCATGAGGTCACGGGTTCGATTCCCGATGGGGGTCAATATAGAATATTGTATTGAAATGTGGTTTTCACAGAAAATCACTTGGAGAATGTTGAATATTGTCTTATCCGCACCCAATGGTTCTGCATTGGAACACCATGTGCAGTGTATCTCCACATTTTTTTATTACATAAAGGCGAGATTTTCAGTCTTATGCATCAGTGCAAGTTCAAGGAATTACATATTATTATGAAATATTACTATAAAATCACATGTAAGTAAATATCATGTTCACCCCCAACGGGAATCGAACCCGCGACCTCATGCACGGTAGCCAAATCTTACTTACATGTAATAAAATGATCTAGATACACTGCACTTGGTGTACCGATGCAATGCCTTATGCACCATTTCGTGCGGATAGGTGAAAGTTGTAGTAGTAATTATTAGAGTGCGTAGTATATAATTTTAACACAAAGTCTTCTATATTTATAATTCCTACTGCATTATTTTGTTCAGATTCTGAAAATAGGAATAAAAATAAAATCTTCTGAAGAATGCTCCATGACCTGATTTCATTCAACTTTGACGTTATTCTATCGTTACCTAATCGAACACCCTTTGTTATGCCGTCTTTCTCTTACACAATAGGATAGAGGGAGATGATCCTATTTAACGCTAAACCCTACTAATCTCGTTTGACCAACTTTTGGCATCATGCAACTCAGTGCGCTTAGTAAACATCTCGCGTCTCATTTTCCGAGATGAAAAGCTTTGAGAGAGAGTGAGTGAGGGTTTATGAGGAACGTCGAATCCCTGGGGATATGATGTTTGTATCCTACGGTGGTTGACCCCGGTTTTCCTGGTACGAGTATGACGTCACGGCTGCAATATATCGACGAGTTCAAAAGGGGTAAATAATAAATAAATAAGCACTTATATTTGGGTGTGTTGATACATACGTATAACATAATATTTGTCAATCAAATCTGTTAATGTTGTTTGTTAATCTTTGTAAATAAATAACATTCAAAGATACTACGTATTTTATGGAAAAAATGCTAAAATATTTATTTCGATGTGGCTTTTCACATAAAAATATTTCATATGTGATAGGCGCTAAAGCGGAAGACTGATCATCTTGGCTTCGTTTAAAAAATATATATAGACACATGGTGTACCAATGCTGTGCCCTATGCACCATAAGGTGCGGACTAAGTAATGAAGTAGGTAGTACCTATTAGATACGTGAAAGCAAGTGTTAACTTAATAGGTCTACTGAAAGCGAGTTTTTTTTAATTTCCTTATTTAACCACCTAATTAGGTCAGGATGCTCAATTACAGAGGGGAACAATGTCACAAACACCAAAGCTTGAGAAAATCACTTTTAATTTTTGTGTTCTCACCGGGAATCAAACCCGGAACCTCCGTGTTGTGAGTTCAGCGTCTTAGCCATTATGCTACGGAGGCTGCCAATCCATTTTTTATCGATTTTGATTTACGTTTTTTTTTTATACCTCAAATAATTATTTAATGGTAGGGAAATCATAAAAAAATATCTGACAAACTTATACATAAACATAAATGAAAAGTATATTCTTGAAAAATATTTGTTCAAATAAGGTAAACGTAATCAAATTACTTAATAATAAGACCGTAGAGTATGAGGGATAAATACCCGTAATAGCTTGTTTCTTATTACGAAGTATACGAGATCACTCGACATTTCGTTTTGTTCTTTACACTTAAATATCTCACTAAACAACTTTTGATGGTGTCCAAATACTTGTAGAAGATAAACTGGATTTTACCCATTACGGGCTTGCATGATATCTCAAAAAAACCTTTCAAACTTCTCGTCTCTGCTGAGATGTCAATTATTATATCTCACTAAAACTTATTACCGAAATAATACTACAGTTATATCAACTGCAATATATAGTAAATAGTCAATAATGAGGGTGGTTTTCGGGAATGCATGTATTTGTTTCTCTTCTTTCATATTAAACCGTATTGCGTAGAAAGAGTAAGATGTAGTATTGTAAAGTGGGTAGATTTACTTGCATATTTGTACCAGATAGCCAAAACACCTTAAATCGTTTAAATCATTGTTATCAGAAGGATTTTAGAAATTATAAGTCGCTATTTTATTTCTTAGACTCGTTGTATTTTATAACACGGACGTGTTTACTGAAATATTGTCACAAATACTTTTGTTTTGTACAAACATCTAGAAACACTCGGCTGTGACGTTAATAAACTTTATATAATAACAACCTTTTGAAGATTGTTGAAAAAAATAGCAGCCAGCATACAGACACATGTTAATTTAACACAATATAATTGCCAGCATAGCAGGTGTGAATTGAACGTTAGTCAAGTGCCGCTAACAAAAGAAATAAAAATAACTATTTTCTATAATACTTACAGTGTAATACGTAGCAACTGTTTACTAAACCTACTTGCGCACAAATCTGCAACGGGAATGACAGGTCATAATCCTGTAAACGCTTGAAAAAACAACTTTCCCGAGCTTGAAAAATTTCTATGTAGAAATATCGTTGATATTAACAGTGAATTGGATGAAATAAATTGTATTTCTTTAATACGAAAAATATTCATTCACAAGTTGGTAGTGATAAAAGTACTCATATCTAAACTGTTTATAGTGTATGCGTGAATAGTGTACATAATATGTAATATATATGAAAATATGATCAATTTGATGTTTATCTAACTATACCTACGTGTACAGTGTAAAAATGTGCGTATTACATATAATTTAATATTATAATACTATCAGTGTTTGTGGGCAGCACAAGCAAGTCTCGAAGGTGTAAACGTGGGAAACGTGCCGATAACCCACGTGGGCCTATATACAAAACTAATTTACACGTACATACGTATGGCAAATCCCAGGTATGATAATAATTTATTAAATAAAGTATATTAATGTTATTAAACCATCACCATTTCATTTAACTGGATCCAATGAATGAGGAGATTCCGGATGATATAAGAAATGTACAAAATGTAAATTTATTTAGGCATTGTTATAAAACTTATTTTGTAAAAAACTTATTTCATTTTTAACTGTAGGTATTTTTGTAATTTGAAAAATATGCAATTTTACGTAACAATTTTTTACTATCAATATATATTGTTCCGTTGTACCGTAGTTAGTAACGTAAAATTAGCGAATCTAACCGTAGAGTCGAATGTGCTATGAATTTTGACTAGATTAAAAATTAGCGAATTCTTACTTCATAATAGTATACAGGGTGTTTTGATGAGTCCTCGAATGTCGAATATGAATTTTGAATCTAATGTGAAAAAGATTTTTTATTAAATTCTTCTTTAATTAAAGTATAAAAGTACGTCACGGAATAGGTAATCCTAGAATAAAATATTTTTCTTTCTTCTTATCAGGTGAATTCTTATTAAAATCCTATTTTTATTTGTTTTCTCTGTGAATAGTTATGAGTAATTTGAATAAATAAATTTGCAAAAAAATAATTTAAAAGAAAACAACTTCTTTCAATTTTCTCGAAATCCATGGGTCAAATAAAATAATATATTCTACAATATCGACTCCAAATATGATGTAGATTCCACTGGTTTCCCGCTTGTACATCGAGTTTTGTTACACGGTGTATGTAGGATATTAAAAAATATATATAAGGAAAATCAAACGATTTTGAAACGAGGACACATTTTTTTTCTCTATTTTGTGTTAAAAACATCAAACGTTCACGAATCGTACTGATATTTGACAAATAATTTCTTGAAAGAGCTGCCTTGTACTATTTTAGATTCATACCTCCTCATTGCTAACAGATTTCTTTGACACGAGTTATTGGCAGGTTATATGTTACACCTTTAATGTTCTTATAATAAAAAATCAGAAGTCCTTTATTTTCTTTGTTGTACAAAAACCCCATACTCAGCTGAAAAGCTCTGGAAAATTCCACAAGGGCGCAAGATTGTGAATACTTTGATAAAAATATAAAATAATCTACTTTCGAACAACATTTTGAATGAATACAAATACTTGTAGACAAATTACTGGATTATACCCATGCTGGGCTGATATCAGATATTATTGATATCTCAACAGAGACAGAGAAGCTCTGGAAACGAATGTGGGTTATCTAGGCGTTTACAAGGGCTTATGACCTGTCATTGGCTGGGTTAAGTGGCCACTTGACGTAATTACAACATTCCCCATTTCGCCTGTCATCTGACAACCATGTATGACAAATTTTTGAAACTTGTATATGTCTAAGATGTAAAGAACAATCCGCTTGCGAGTTGTTATTTCGACAGATTTTCGAATATTTTTTATATTCTTTCTCTATAGTGACATCTATTGAGAATATTGTTAAAGTATTTTTTTTGGGCGATCTACTTTATTGGTGTAAGTAAGGTTCGAATCTGAACTTTATATTACCTACTAGCAGACGTCTGAAGATGTCTCTTCTTTTTTTTATTTTAACCAGTAAAATATTTTTGAATGGGGGAATGTTGTAATTACGTCAAGTGGCCACTTAACCCAGCCAATGACAGGTCATAAGCCCTGTAAACGCCTAGATAACCCACATTCGTTTCCAGAGCTTCTCTGTCTCTGTTGAGATATCAATAATATCTAATCTACTTTCACTTATGGTAGGAATGTCTACCCGTTTTTCTTTTTTTGAAACTGAGGAATAGATATTTCAAAAAGGTAAATTTTGAAGATACATTTATGATTACTCTACAATTGCTCTAAGACCAATCGCGTGATATAAGGGCAATGCATTTTGTTTATGAAATCATTTTATTTTAAATTCATTGAACAAATTAATTGGATACGGACAAATTTCATTCCTATGAAGTATTGAATTAATCTGTTCCTGAATTATTTTAAAATAATTAGCCCAATGTCATAACGGGTTTCTTTTATCGGTACAACCCTGATCTGATAGTAAAATCTCTATCTTATTGATATTCAGTATAACGGGTAAATCTTTTTTAGTTAGGAATATAAAATATTCATAAGCTCTTATGTTTTTCTCACGATTTGTAATAATTTATATGTATTTTTTTCAATACTCACTTAATTTTTAGTGAGAAAATCTTTTTTAATAAATACAAGACTTGAATATGTTTCTAACTAACTAACTAACTTAACCTTCACGACCATACAGCCGAGGATAGAACGCCACACCACTCTTCCTGACACTTCTCTTAGCTTCCTTTCAAACATCTTCTCATTCGCACGTCTAATATTCCGACTTCATTGCATGCCCACTTTCAAGCACTTGTTTTACTTGATAACTTCTACATCCATGGACAACTCGTAAATTTTTTTAGATGTTCTTTCATCATCCATATCGCAACCGAACCAACGTAAAAGGAAGACCTTTCTTAATTTTCGATAATGATAGAAATTCAACATTAGTATCTATTAATAAATTTACACATTCTGAGAGATCGCATTTCAAACTGCATTTATTTACTTTCATCCTTATTTTCCAAAACTATTGGTACCAGAACTCCATTGTGCACAATTAGCCTCTTTTGATAAGCACTTATTAGCACTACCGACTTTAAACCTTTAATTCTTTTACCGGCACTAACCCTCCTTTCATTTTTAAATATTTCCATCCCTAGTTAACATGGCTATATAAAATTCTCTCCACTTGTTTCAAGCTATCGCCATTAATACGATTTTACACTTAGTATTTATACATATTTTTCAAAACCCAATTCGACTTTTCCCACATTCATTAATAGATCACTCTCCTTGCACAAGAATCGTAAAACCTTTGTAACCAAGGACTGCAATTAGCTACTTCAGCACTGCGTCATCGGCGTACAAAAGGCAAACTAACAATCCACTCATTCTCGCGCCCACGCCCATATTTTTCAACATCTTTCATACATTTATCCACATGTATTCAACCATGGTGACTCACACATCCCTGATTGACTCCTTTAGGGATGTCGAACCACGACGTGAATGACCCATTTACCCTTATTTATATGTTTCTTAAAGAAATATTACATGGTATTTAAATAAAATATACTTAAAATATTTAAAACAATCTCTTCCAAATAACCTAACTATGGAGAACCACCAAACTTTACGCATGTAATTTATTTTAAAATTTTTACTATCACCACATATTTCAAAAGCCATTATATTTAGGTATTTAAGATATCAATCTACTGATCTACTCGTTCCTATATTAGTTCAGAATAATATGTTCCATGCAAACGATTCAACATATTACTCAGATTGATCTCACGATAGTAACTCAGCTTTTTAAGATTTCGGTGATAAAGTAGGCACGAACAATTTTAGATTAAAATTTAAATCTACGAATCAAACACTTGAAAGAGTTAAAATCAAAGGACGTGGGGTTAATTTTTATGGTCTCTAATTTACCTAGGATAAATATTTCTTTTAATACAGAGGCGGGGGGCATTTTCCGTTGTTAGGGGGAAAAGCTAACAATGAAAAAACATCTAAATGGACCGTTTCTAACCACACCAAGTGACGTTACCAGGTGCTATGACATACGTCATTAGACTTTTGTTTTATTTTCTCCTAAAAATTCTCCATCCAATCCCATTTTTATTAAAGCGACAGCATTTGTTTTTTTTTCCTATAAAGGAGTTTTATTAATTATTAATTTACGGACTTTAATGGTTTCGGCTACGATTGTACAGTATTTGAATGTAGGTTTTTGGTGACGTGAACATTTATATAACTTTTTGTGCCTATCATTTTTTTTAAAACAGTTGTAATTTTTTGAAATTGCGTAACATACTTACATATTATGACTTGACTTGACTTCTGGTGGATTCTGAGGATTCGGGAGCTGGCGGGCGATCGCTTGGCCTTAATCCATATGCTCCACAAAGGAAGCGGATATGGTATGATTATGATGATGATAATGATGATGACGATGACTTACGTATTATATGAAACCAAAAAAAACTAAAAACAAATATTTTATTATTACTCCAATTAGCGGTAAATATCCATTGTTTCGAAAAAATGAGAATTTTATTGTTACCGTACCTAATTTTTTTAAGCAACCTTTTCTGGGAAATTTTGAAGACATTTTTATAATAGGGTTCTTCCCGATAGCATGAATATCCTTGAAAACGTTATAAATATTTAAAGTATATTTTCCAACGATATAAAACACAATGATCAAAAATTTTGTTTTCATTCATAAATTTACGTTTTAAAAACACGAAAATACGAATGATTTTTAACGCCCGTTATTGGCTAATGACGTCATACCCGTCGACCGTGAAAGGCGTGAAATTCATTCCGGAGGGAGCGCCTATATTGCTGTGACGTCACACCGCATGCGCGCCAAATGGAGGATTTTGCGAGCGATTTGAAAAAGCGCTGTTTCAAACCGCGCTAGAAAATTCATATGACATCGTTAAAAAAAAATTTTTAAAATCCCTAGATATTGTAATTTTTCAATCAATTTTTCTAAATAAAAAAGAAAAAAATCGGGTAGAACCCAATTAGCGGTAAATATCCATTGTTTCGAAAAAATGAGAATTTTATTGTTACCGTGCCTAATTTTTAAAGCAAGTTAAAACCTTTTCTGGGAAAATTTGTAGACATTTTTATAATTGAATCTATTGATTCTGAGAACTACCAACGCGTGATTTTCTGAAAGGATCCGTTAGTACAATGTAATATAATACAATTTTTTTTGAACTTGTAATTGAAATATCTACTAACCTCAAAGTCATTGATCGCCTCTGACCCCTGCAGAAAAAGCTTTTAAAAAGAAAAATTGTTTGGAGGCCACCGTCTGAACACGAAACAATCTCTGCCAATCAAAACTGTGCGACCGACACCCTTTGAATAACTTTATAAAGAGTGATCCGTAAATAAGTAATGTTAAAAATAAAAAAAAAAATTTGTGGGAATGTCATAAACATTCAGACCAATAACCTAACCAATTGGGTTCTCCCAATTTTTAAAAATAAATATTTCAAAAAAAAAATGATTGAAAAATTACAATATCAAGGGATTTTTTTTAAAAATTTTACGATGTCATATGAATTTTCTAGCGCGGTTTGAAATAGCACTTTTTCAAATCGCTCGCAAATTCCTCCATTTGGCGCGCATGCGGTGTGACGTCACAGCAATATAGGCGCTCACTACGGAATGAATTTCACTCCTTTCACGGTAGACGGGTATGACGTCATTAGCCAATAACGGGCGTTAAAAATCATTCGTATTTTCGAGTTTTTAAAACATAAATTTATAAATGAAAACAAATTTTTGATCATTGTGTTTTATATCGTTGGAATTGTAAAAATATACTTTAAATATTCATAACGTTTTCAAGGATATTCATGCTATCTATCGGGAAGAACCCTATTAGAGGAATCCTTTTACATTTATTTGTATTTTTTATTTTAATACACGCCTCAGTCTTATAATGATCATGAACCTGTAGTTTTCACATAAGTATTTAATGTGTGATGCCTTGGACTGGCACTGAAGCATAAGACTGCTCATCTTACTTGCTCAGCTTGGTGGCCTGTGTAGCTTAATGGACTCACGTTACGGAGGTTCCGGGTTCGATTCCCGTTGAGAACACAACAATTCAAAGTCATTTCTCAAGCCTGGGTGTTTGTGACGTTGTTTCCTTCTGTAATTGGGCCTCCCGGCCAGTTGAGATGGTTAAAAAAAAAAATTCTTCATGTACTAAAATGATCCAAACACACTGCACGTAATGTACCAAACACCCTGTGAAAGTCGTATGCGACACTTGATTTTATACCATAGGTCACTTGCCATTTCAAAGTGTCGCATACCACTTTCAGTCCAGCATAGGGTTCAGCTCAGTGCCCTATGCACCATTAATGAATGTAATAGTAGTAGTATATAAAATACTCCACTTAGTGTACCAAAAACATTGCGCTATATATCTACCATTATGTGTGAATAGGGGTAATAATGATTACGGGGATTATCTCTAGGCATCAAAAGGTGATTTTTCTCAAGCCTGTGAGTGTGGTGTTGTTTTCCTCTGTGTCGTGCCTTCTGGCCTGTGAAGTGCTTAAAATAATCATAATAATATATATCTAATATTTATTATAACCGTTTTTTATGTTTTAAAAAGACCTGTATAAATTAACTGTCAACTTTAAAAACAATTCTATGGAAGGTGAATGGCTTATTTTGTCCAGTCCATAATGTGGTAAAAACTGCAATTCGTTAACCCCACGTAATACAATATCTTATAACGTATCCGATTTCTTATTGTGCGCGATATTATTATGATATTAGACTGTCACTTAAGTCTTACTTAAGTGATAATGTCTAGTCATACTAACTTTATCGGCGTAAATGAAATACGCAATGATAAATAAATCTCAGTAAAATGCGTTTGAACAACTAATCATATGGTAATATCGAGACAGCGACGCTTTTCAATTTAAACGTAAATCTAAATATTCTTTTTTGAATTTACAGTCTGCAGATGAAATATTTTGCACCAAAATTTTGATTTACGTATCGATGTTTTTCTGGGTTATTATGCTATCTTTTTGGGCTTTGTGTTTTTGACATTTCGGAGCGAATTCAAGTGTTCATCTTCTGGACTGTCCATCCCCAGCCCAGAAGATGAACCGACAGACATAGACGTTTGGATAATAAAATGTATATCTAGGTGTTTATTAAAGACATGGCATGACCGTGACCAAGTACGACAAGTACTTGAAAGTGGACAGGTGAAAAGTCGGAATAATCGGCGTATGTGCATGAGAACATGTATGAATGTAGAGAAGAAGCAATTGTTTATTGGCTTATTTAAGGTGGCCACTTGGTGCATTATACCATTCTGAATTTCGCCTATTCTTATCAATGAGGTTTTAATGATTGACGTCGTTTACGCGCGTCATAACTGCAATATATCTACATCTAGATACATTGGTGATCACAGTACAAATATACAAGTAAATATTTTGCAGGACTAAAACAATATAAAATAAAAAAAAACAGTAAAAAAAAAAAAAAACGATGAAATAATTTATTGACTAATTTGGTTGTATCAAATAGCCACGTTTTCAAATCCAATAGTTTATTTCTAAGATAAAGAAGTAGGTATACTAAATCCATGGTTTATTTCCTTCACACACCTTAAAAATACGCACTGAAAATAGATTATTAGCTATATAAATATAGTGCTTATCAATTTAACTGAAGTCAATAAACTTTTCCATTAATTTTAATTATATTATTCTGATTCATTAAAGTAACTTCATCTATTCGTTCATGAATTTCACGATCAAGTTCAAGTTCTTATTAATATTCAAAGCATTAACTTTGTAGTCTAACATTTTAATATTTATAATATTAAGTCCAAGTTCAATCGAATACTAGAACGTTTAATTGTTTAAAAGGTTAAAAAATGAACTCTAAATTTATTCATAATTTTTAACAAATATATAGACAAGGGTTCATAGAATCAAATGACGTACATGAATTTCTTAATGATTTGTATTATTGAAATGATAATTTTATCATTTTAAATCGGATGAAGAGATTAAATTAATAAAATGGGGATTTAAAAAAAATATATTTTGAGTAAGTAGGCATTCGGTGTTAAGAAAATATGTGTAGTCAAAATACAAAAAAATATATTGGTGCTTGAAAATTGCTAGAAGATTTATCTTATCACTGGGGAGAACTAAGTGAGTAATACCACGTGGGCCCAATTTGAAATCAAAGTCAAAAAGATTATTATTAGTCGCATTACATGTAAATTACAGAAAAAAATAACAGAAAAAGTGTAATTTCATCCAAATGAACATGTTTACAGATTACGCGTTTCTCAGTTGAGAAGATCAGTTATGTTTAGATTTTTTTGCCTCAGTTAACTTCTTCGACCCCAAAGTCACATTTCTATAGAATAAATAATTAATATCATTTTCCTTAATTTGTTGTTTCTTAAATTGGTTTACTTACTTTTAAAAAAATGACATTGGAATTTCGAAGAACTTTTATCGCGCGGCGTAGATAGGAAGGGAATAATTCTAGAAACTTTGAAAGAGACAGCTATGGAGTTGGACCCATTCGCTTGATATAAGTAGTTAATAAGATAAAGTTTTATAAAATGTTCGTGAATTTAATTTAAACTATCAAATAGCGTAATGTAACAAGGCAATAAGCTCGCCAAAGTTTTCGTGGTATGAACAAAAATCAATTTAATATATAAGTAAATATATCATTAGATCATCTCATTTCAGTACTATCACTACTATGTGAAGCATGTAAATATCACTAATAGGTGCATCGAGCACTGCAATCACTAAGTAACTACATGAAGATATATCGCATTTGTGACGCGTATATAACAGTAATTGGTAAATTATCGGAGATTTATACGCGATATATCTATATGTACATGTATTATGTTCGTTGGTGATCCCAGAGCAGGAGACCCTTCACCGGTCAGTCAGCGATTGCCTCTATTACCTACTATGTTAACCGGCTCTCTCGGCATCTCTCGGCTCCACCGAATACATCAAAAAAATTGACAACACAAATTAGTATCCAGCATGTAGCATCTCTCGGCTCAACCGAATACATTAAAAACATTGATAACACAAATTAGTATCCAGCATGTAGACCAGTATCCAGCATGTAGCATCTCTCGGCTCCACCGAATACATCAAAAACATTGATAACACAAACTAGTATCCAGCATGTAGCATCTCTCGGCTCCACCGAATACATTAAAAACATTGGTAACACAAATTAGTATCCAGCTTTGATAACACAAATTTGATAGTATTTTCTAACCGAATAGTTGTTTTTTGAATGCAATATTATGTTTGTAGGTATGTAAAACATGAAAAAACCCGTAGAAAAAGCTCGCTATCACTGACCTAGAAAGTATCCGGAATCAATGTATGTGACTGTGCTTTTCCATTTCCTTGAAATTCTTCCATTTAATCAGCTAAAAGATTCAACACTTTCCGCTGGCATTGTAGGAATTCCAGAGACTCGAAATAGAGTCAACAGGAAACAGAAAATGCAAACATTTTGTTTGCTTTTTATGTATTGCGTTTATATACTCGTAAATACTAATACTGCTACTTATATTATTTAGGTTTATTTTTTAAGGATTAAAAAACTAAATTTAAAAAACTAAATGAATTTTTTTTTACAATCTTCGAAAATTACCAACGCATTGTTATTTTTGTTTTTACGTATTTAAAAATAATTTATTTCTCTAGAAAATCGCTATCGATTGCTGTAAAGAGAGTATCAGAAAATATGTCGCAAATAGTTAATTAAAAGTGAAAAAAATATTTATCAATATCGAAACAGTTATTTAGAAAAAAAGTTTATGGATATGTCAAAATTTGTAGTAAACAATTATTTGAAAATCAACCAATTTGTACAATATGTATCTATACATAATTTTAGTACATACTTATAATAATATTTTATGTAAATACCTACTTGGTCTAAGATGGATACTTACGTCTTTCGCGAGCTTTTACGTAAAAATATAAATAATAATACATACAGCTACAATTTTTTTCATATAGATGATCAATAATATATTTTTGTCACTTAAACTATTAAACAAGTTGTTCAGAAAACAGTACGGTCTGTAAGGACACGCTAAATATGTCTATTTTTTAAGCGCGATCGTAAGTTATTATCGTGTGTATGCTCACAGAAAATTGTTAATATAGGTAATAACACAACAATTTTATTTGTTTATGACGTTTTTAAAAGCATTCATTATATCAATATCTACTTAAACTTTAACATAAAAAGCATCAACTGGCAGGTCAGCCAAACGTCGCTCTGAACATTTAATATTCCATAAAGGTTTCCGTTTATACAGGACAGTTTGCCAACTGCACAATTAACTGTAAGGTTTTCTGTCTCGTATAAAGTGCGCTTAAAACTGCTTCAATTATTTTTTTTCTTACTTCAATTTCAAGTTTTTTTCAAAATAAATACTAATCGTCTTAAAAAAAAGAGACGAAACGCTAAATAGCAGACAAGAAAATACGTATATTTTTTTTATTATTTTCTGTAATGAGGTCCATTATATTTATTCGCCATTATCTACCATATTTTATTATTTTATGCTTACGTTTTCCTAGAAGTTAAGACAAAGCTGTTTTTCTGAAAGCAATGCTAATTCAGCTTAGCAAATTCCATAGAAGGTATGATACCAGGATTAGGGGATGAAATAAATATAAAAAAAAACAATTGAACACATTCTCAGAAATTTAATTATCAAAAAACCACTCTTATTGAACACATTCACAGAAATTTAATTATCATAAAACAACGCGTTCCTAAAAACCAACGTTGTTTTCCGGTTTCAGAAAGTAATAGATATTATTTTTGGTGGATTGTGAATATGCTTAATCCCACTAAAAAACTGTGTTTTAGAAGAAAACACACATAAGAAATGAATAATGAATCATTATGAAATTTAAAAAACATTTTCTACAAAATACTCTTTAAATATTAATATTAAAATTAATTTGAATATATAATAATTCGATTGGCATTAAATAAATTAAAAACGGTTACTTTCTTAAAGATTATTTTTAAAAGATGCATTAATTTGTATATATTTTAATTATAAGCATGAACTTTTTGGGGATACTTTCAAATAACCGTGCAAAAAAGTAGGAAACGAGACGTAGTAGAAACAGGATCTAAACCTAGTAACTTTAGTCCTGAGTCCACATCAACCACGAGACCGAAACCAGGTTTTAAATAGGCACATTAAACGCAGATATATAAAAAGACGTTTCTAGATATTGTCTAAATCTTTGACGATAAGTTATTCTATATCAAACGATGACGTCATGCAGGCAAGAAAGTTTTCAGCGATGCAGGAACGGTATTATGTGTTAATGCCAGTTACAACCTGAAATCCATTCACGTGTGTGTGTCTAACACAGTACTAAGTGTTTCATTGTGTCACGTGCTATCACATCGAGTCGTGCGTATGTCAATAATATGCAACAACATTTTGAGTATGTCCGAATACTTGCACACCAATCTAGAGCCTTCTACATATTATACGTTTATAACGCCTTTACTATGTATTGGAAAATTCTAGTGGTTTAATCCATCCAATGATGTCATAGGCTCTGTAAACTCCTATATATCCACATTGCCGAACTTGGAATATACTTTTTCATCTCTGCTAAAATATTGTTAATAAAAATTAATATGCAAATATTTTCGTTTAATTTTGTATTTTATTTTATTGAATATAATATGGATCATCATCATCATTCCATGACCGATCCCTCTGTGAAGAGTGTAGATTTACTTATTGTCAAATTCCACCGTTTAAAGACTCCAGCGCTTAGGCCAATACACGAAACTTGTGACGTAGATGTCTAGTGATGATGTAAATTCTTATTGATGACGTAGTGAGTGACATATAATGGGTAACTAGACACAAACTAGTCACTTCTATGAAATTCTTGTTCGAAGGCTATACTACTTACCTACTTTTATCATCACTCAAGGGTGCATACCTATGGTGCTGCACAAGTATACTAAGTGCAGTGAATTCCAATCATATTTATATTATTAGATTAACCTTAGTAGAACTCGTCGGAAATTGAGCCCGCGACTTCATGCACGGTAGCCCAACGCGTTAACTGCTACACCTTTTTTAAAACACGTTCTTGTACCCAAAACTGAATGTTGTTTTACTTGTTAAATGAATGATACCTTTGAGAAAAAAATTGAGTTGTAAATTATTGAACGAAAATTCACACGAGATTGTTCCCTAGTACAAAAACACCGCATTACATAAACCTGAATTTATTTTTACCTAATTTTGTTCCGCTTCTTTTTCCAGAACCATCTACAGAGCGTTTCACTCTAAATAAATTTTTGAAATTAAAAAAAATTTAATGGTATAATATAATGATCAAGTACAAGTACCTACTTGAAAGTGGACATGTGAAAGGTCGAAATAATCGGCGTGTGTGCATGAGAAGATGTATGAATGTAGAGGAACCGAGGAAGTGTGCATAGTGGTATGACCCTCTATCCTCTCTGCCTACCCCTTCGAAATGGTGTGATGGTTAGTTAGTTAGTTAAACATATAATTATTATTATACCCCATGTTTAGAATATTGTGAAATCTTCTCCCAACCAACGCAACGTAGAGGCGTTTATATAGTAAGCAATAGAAAATTCGACGAAAATCGAGAAGAAATCATACTACTCACGTACTAGTACAATTAATGTACATATCATGCTCAGTTTATTGAGAACGGTGAAACAGTTTCCTGTGCAGTCTGAAAACTGTACCGTATAAAACGAAAACTGTATGCCCGATGCGACGTTTGACTGACATGACAGTTAATGGTTTTTTATAAAAACATTTGAGTAGATAGATATTGGGTTTTTTTTATGCTTTTAAAAATTTTAAAAACGAGTAACATATTTACATTATTAGCTATATATTATACTATTTCCTGTGAGCAAACATACGATAATAACTTACAATTGCGCTTAAAAAATTCACATATTTAGCGTGTCTTTTGACAGAACAAGAAAGTGTGTAGTTTTCTGTCCCGTATAAAATCCGCATAAGTCTAAAATATTACACGAATGTAAGGTATTCTTATGTGAAAAACCACAATGAAATAAATATTTCATGGCAGCTTAACATGCAACTATAATACACCACAAGAAGTACAAAAAAGTAATACACACTGTATTATGTATGTAGTATGCTATGGTATGTAAATATGTTTATATTTCTTACTAAATATAACGGACACCTTCCTTCGCCACGTGAACTTCTGCAATAGTGTTATGTGATAAGCTAAGACGGTGTGAGCGAGAGGGAGCACAGCGCCCCTAGCGAGGGTGGTAGGCAGAGCGGGACAGCAACAGCCCCTAATAATATTCAGGTGGCCAGACACGGGTTACTCGCCCACGAGGTATGTCGTCGTAATGCATTGCTCCGTTACTGTATCATGAATGAATCTACTTCGCGGTATAATAACATTCAAAGACACAATATTTTGTTTTAAAAATTAAGTATTTTGTTTTAAAAATTATGTAATTTAGTTAATTTAATAAGGTATGTGATGAGTACCTATCCTGTACATACATTACTTATCTAGATATTATAGTTTTTATTTTTTCTAAATTTTAATTTCTAAAAAATGCCACTTTTATTTTTCAGTTATGTTACTTTTCCTTTAAAACATTTTTATTTATGCTTTACATATTACAAATAAGCAACTGTGTACAGGATGGGTACTTTGCATCAATAATAAATGTTTCAATATTTTTAGATACTTAAGTAATAGCCTTTAAGTGGACATTATTGTTAGAAATTAATGTTCTATATATTTAAAATAAGTGTATGTCTGTTGGCTGTCCATAAACAAATAAAAATAAATAAATAAACAAGCATTTATCTTCGAATCTTATCTTCTATTTTTCGACAAATTCGAAGATAAATATTGTATCGACTTGAGTCAATTTTTATATGTAGAGAGGTCTTCAAACGAAAATTTCAGAAAGGTGAGATACCACCGTTTTTAGTTACCTGGGTGTCTAGTTACCCACTACGTCACTCACTACGTCATCAAGAGGCATTTACGTCATCACTAGACATCTACGTCACACGTTAAGTGCTGGAGTCTTTAAACTGTGGAATTTGATAATAATAAGTGGTGTTATGAAATCAACCCTAGGAAGCGTATATTTTTAGCAAATTTGTATGGAAACGCTCCTTCTAGTTAATTCTTGTTCGAAGAGATAGGTAGATTTATTCATGATTCTCCACCTGATATTACGGTACCTACTTTACTTTACTTTAGGTAGTTTATATAGGGGAAAGAAAATGCGTTATTTTCTCTGAAAACCATATTTGTTAGCGGAAACTTTTGACCATGTATTTATAACAATGTTTTTTAAATCTATTACAATACTTCTAGATAACACACATACACAGAGAACGCATATGATATACGCAGCGAAATATGACTCTCACTTCCTTTAACTTCAGATTCACATATTCACATATTCCACAATAAACGTCGAGAAAGCTTTAAAATAGTAAAACATCAATCGGTAGTCGAAACAGCGAGAATACAAGAGGTTTTAAGGTGACTGTTAAAATAGTCAATTAGTTAAGTACAAAAATGAAATAGGTTTCTTGAGAATTCATATACTGTTTAAAAGTAATACATTTTTTGAGGTAGAATTTTTTCGCACACATTTTTTAAAAATAATTTAATCACTTACCCACCACAGTTTCATAAAATGAATTGCCTGAAATATAAACACCACTTATAGTGTGTCCAAATACTTGTTAACAAAAACTGGATTGATAGAGAGGTTTCACATGTGAAGTGTCGCGCCATTTCACTGTATTTATACCAGTTGTGATAATTGGCAGATATGGATATTAAATACTACGCAAAATGGAGAATTTTGTAATACATCAATGATTTGTCATAAGCTCTTCTCATATTTCCTTCCAAACTTCTCGTCTCTGTTGAGATGTCAAATTGTAATTTAATGCCTGAAATATATTTAAGCAAAATTTCCGTTCCATGCCACCCGCTCGCTGAGTCGTTAAACTCTG
>JAGVSP010003476.1:0-22457 GCA_022494985.1 Micrasema minimum | reverse complement strand
AAGGGGAACAAACCTCTGACTAAGTTTAGCGGCGGCGGCGTTTTAAATGGGATTTACAATATTTTGGTGATAAATCAGAGGTGATGAAATGCATTCTCAAACTTAACTGCGATTTAGTAGGACATTTACGATAATCAGGATCTAAACGGAGGTGATAAGAAAGGGCCTTAGCCAATTAACTAAAGGTGGAACAACCAAAAATCGAGGCGCGGAAGCGCCGAAAAAGCCCGCAGGGCTAGCATTTAACAGTCGGCGAAGCCGACTGTTTATCTGCTAGTATTGTATAATATCGACGCCGGCGTCTAGAGAGCTTCAGCGACGCGTTTGACCGACGCCGACGCCGACACGACCGTCACGACGGTTTACAAGCTTATAATATATTACAAGCTTACGAGTATGTATTGTAATAATAATAATACAAATTCATTAAAAACCTTGAGGTGGGGAGTGCAACCCTTTAAGGTTCATATAATAAACAAAATCAATATAATGTACATACAGAATAAAAATTTAAAAAAATCATTATTACCCAAGAAACGTATCTGCGTAGGTAATAGCTTTTTTAATTTCATGATAATTTTATCATTAAATAAATTATGTGACTTGCTATCTTTTCCTGACAAATCGAAACTCATGACAGGGGCAGAAAACGTTTTTTAATTTTCTTTTACCTAAAAAGGAAACTTTGTTATCTCGTTTTCACCATTTTCTGCCCATTTTTACTTTATTTTGCCCATTTGAATATTAGTCCACTGGGGAATCACCCATATAATATGTACATACATATGTAGGTATACCATATACTTGTATCTATAGCCTGCCTCGCCGCCCGCTCCCAGTACAGTCATAGGTATTAAGGTTTTATGGATTAAGTTCTGCATCTTAAGCTTATGAAATAACCCAATGTTTGTGGAAATAATATAGGCTTTCTATTGATATACGGGATACCAAAGGTTTTGGTGGCCTACAATAGACAAAAAGCTGTTCAGAAACGCCCAAAAAGTAGGTAAATTCTGTTCTTTTTTTATTTGTTTAAGTTAGTATTTTACATTATGTAAGTATGTCAAAATTAGTTTTTTCTTTTTTGGGCGCGTTCGCTTCTATGTGGAGCATGTGGACATCACTAATATATCCTTTCAGGAGACCCTATCGCCTACTGTCTTATAAATAATAGAAATGAAAAGTTTAATATTATGTATAAATTTGTTAAATCTATGTTTACTGCTGTGTCCTAAAACTTTTTCAAATTGTTATTGTTCTTAAAGGCGTGTCATGAATAAAAATAATTAGTATAGCTTTTTCAGTATTTTTCTTCGGACTGAGGTAAACAAAAAGATGGTGGTTTATTTACTTTGTACGACGAATCCAACTCCCAATCCGTAGAAAAACATTTCACAAGCATTATGAGAGCGGAAATGTGTATTTTCCGCGCCCTTCTTTGTTCTAGGCATTTCAAGGCTTTCAAGCAATTTAGTTGCCTATAAACTTGTAGGTAGGTGTCTGCGATCATTTTATAAGTATGATTATACGATTTACCATGGTTTATAGTGTCTTCAAAAGAATTTGAGTTATTTTTCATCCTATTAGCTACATTTTAGTATTAATGTAGTTTAATATAAAGATACCTGTACCTAAATATAAATTATGAAGATACACGTCATAAACAAATAAAACGGATAAAGCGTCACTTACCTACCATTTACCTCGAGATCACCCAATCTTGAAAAATTAATCATGCCAAAATATAATCAAAATGTTATTGTCTTTTTCTATTCTGTTTAAATTAAGTCTTACTTGTCGGTTATTAACCCTAATTTAACTAAAAAGTACATTTAAAAAACATTCTTCAGTTATTAGTATCTTAAGGTCCATAATGAGTTATATGTTATATTATGTGACTCATGGGAAATACATGTAATAAATGTATTTGATATCAATAATAATAAATAACAACGTCATCTGTAGATACCTACTTCTACTACTTAGGTATACAGTATTTTGAATAAATTATATTATCTATCTATCCTAAGAAAAAGGTATCATCATCATCATTATTCCCATATCCACTCCCAATGTGGAGCATATGGATTATTGTGGTTCAAAATATATACATACCTACATAATATATACGTATATATACATTAAAAAATATTCCAGTGATTGATCCTGAAAAGCAAAGATTTAAAAAAAATAGGCTTTTTTGCTCTCGGGTAGGTGCAGACAGAATACTATTCTACTCTGTTTTTAACTTAACAGGTCTATAACTGTCTAAAATGTAAATTATTTGCCTCTAACTGCGAAGGCGAATAAAACGTATGAATATAAATCAACGATTGTAACGTACATAAGTATGGATAATAATAAGATTGCTGCACATTTCATACGACTTTTATACCTAAGTAAAGTCTATACGTACCTATAACGTATAATAAACACACAACCATCAGCTCACGCTAATGTTTATTTTATTTTATCACGGTGTATATTATTAAGAAAATATCAACTATTTTTGTAAAATAGTGTACAATAATTAAACTTGTAATTTTTTAACATTTATCTTCTGTCGCTTCTGGTTCGGCTCTGGTGGTGGTGGGGGCGGAGGCGATTCATCGTCAACGACAAACTTGGAGTTGTAAATTGGCATGTATTGAAGCACAGCTTTCCATTCAGTAAAGTACAAAAGCGCACATACCACAGTAGCTGCAAAACGAACAGCAGTGCCTGACCACACTAGTGCTAATTTAATATTCTTTTTCCTAAGCATTTTTAGTAATACAAGCGATCCAAAGTACGAAAATTTTATGTGAAAATTGCGTTTTAAATAAACATGTATATTGCCCGTAGAATCTGACGTTTTATGATTGTTTTGAGCTGTATAATCTATACGTAATAAAACAGGTACCTTTACTTAAAATGAAACAAGTCTAATTTTAAAATGTTTTTTTTTCACCAATAGGTACCTTTAAAAGTCTATGATTTTGACGTAGGTACTGTGAAGATGTTGGACAAGATGATTTCATAATCTATTAATCTATGAAGGTTGTTTTGTATTTATTTTGCAATACTAGTAGAATGAAAGCAACCAACAAAACTACGGATGCTTGATTTTAAAAAACGTGACAAGGCATTCTCATTATGGGCTGGAAAAGCCTTTTTCCCTACATACAAAAGTAAAATGATTGTGATGATTATTTATGGATGTGAAGAGCTCCACTCCCATAATATCCGATCGTGAAAGCCTTTGCCTCGTTTTAAGTAGTTGGTATGGTAAAAATGGACCGACTCTAATTTGTCAGTTAGAATAATGTTTTTCGAAAAAATAAACAAATTCATTGTATTCAAGACGAAATCGAAGTTGGATTATGAATCGCGAGCATATGAGATTTTCTTACCGAATTCATAGCCTTTTGATAAGAGTTATAAATAAGTGTTAATAATGCAAAATGTAAACACGGGATCTTTATCTGTCCACCAAAAGGTTTTTCGCCAAGCTGAGGGTTGCTAAAAGGTAGGTATTCCTAGTTGTAGGAATAGCATAACAAAGGTTTGGCGGCAATAAGCAGGCGACAATCGATTTATGTACCTAGTTACTATTTTTTACCTGTGACCCAAATAATGTTATTAAGGAGTTTCGGGCGAATTTATAACGAATTAGCGAAAAGTTTCCCCGTTAACATCTCTAACGTTTGAACAAGAAATTTTCGTAAGGATTACAAAAGAAAAGTCCATTCAACTGATGTAAATCGGCGAGAGTTAGGTCTTGTAAATACATAATTAAGTTAGGGAATAGTAAGGAAGGTACACATTAGCATGAATAGGTTACCAGTGACCTTTCCTTTTTATATCCAAGCACGGAATATTTGCATCCATTACTTACTTGCGTGACTAAGAATTATTATACACATGATATAAACATACATATACCTAAACTAAAACTGTAATACACAGTCATAGAATGTGTTTAGGTAGGTACTATCACAATTATTGAAATAATAAATGTTGTAGAGCCTTTTTCAATATATTTTTACGCCGTCAATTTATGTAGTATTCAAATATTTTTTATTATTAGGTAATTTATTTGTAGTTATAATTTATTTTCATTAGATAAATGTAAGCGTCAACTATCTCAGTTTTTTCCCTTCATATTATTATTATTATTATAGTTCAACCTCTTTGCTTATCATTATACGTTTCTTTCACGTCTAAAGAGAAAAAATCGAATTTCGCGCAAAAATAAAAATGCACCATTTCATCAAAAGTTCATAAAAAGTTTTTATTGTACAATAAACCGGAATTTTTTTTTTCGGAATAGCAATTTAACAATGATGCCAACCTTCAGTTATTTCAAACGAAATTTTAATTATTTCTGACAATTTAAATTTTAAATTCAATGGTTTTCTGTCAGATTTTTTATTTTACTTTCGTAGTTATAAATATTGATTTCTTTTTTGCAGTTTATCCCATTTTAATATAGCAATTCGTGTTTCTTGTTAGTTTCTTAATCGAACACACCTGTGCTTATTTATAAAACATTTCTCAATTTTATTTACAGGATGAAGGACGAATCGTTTCTAGTAAATCCAATGAAAATAAACGATGGGTGTACTACCCTGACAGTGAGTATACAATTTATTTTTTTACACTTTCAAATATCGAAATACCTAGGTACATGCTAGGTACATACATATTGATATTTTCTTAATTTTAAGGTGATCTTTGTCAGCCGTTGAAGTGTCAGAAGAAAGAAATTTGTTTACTAAAAGACTCGTACACCGCTGTCTGTGTGTCTAAAAAGGAGCTTCATAAAAATGGGTATGTTTAATGGATTGAATGTTTCTTTCCTAATTATTGCAATATTGTTTTGCAACCTAATCTTATGGGAATTTCTTATTACAGTGATCTGGTTGTACCAGGAGGACCAACTAATTTAGGAGTTATACCAAATGAAAAAGAGTCATCTGATAAAGATGACGATGTATTTTATGATTCTGAAGATGAGTCCGAGGATCAGTCAGATACTTTTGCGTGAGTAATAATCTTTTTTGAATAATATTTATGTATTTTAAGAGGTTTTACGGTGGTTGGGTTATGTGGAAAGAATTAATAATGAAAGGACAAATAAAAGAATTTATGATACGAGTGTGCTAGGTGTAGAAAAAAAAGACATGGAATGTATGGTTCTTGAAAGTGGAGATAAATAAATTGTGCTGCGTGTATGAGAAGATTCATAAATGTGGAAGAAGCAAAGGAACTGCATTCCAGGATATAATGGTGAGATGATCTATTTTATCTACTTATTACCAATTCGGAACCGTAACGTGATGTGATTAGTTAGAATTTTTATTCCAGAAAATAAGTAGGGGTGTTATATTATGCTTTCCATATCACTTTTGACATGTTTTGATAATTTCCTACAGAATAACATTGTTTTGTTACAGATGTGAATCTTGTCCAGTTGTAAAGCCAGTCTTTTTGTGTGGAGCTGATAATCGGACGTACTCCTCACTATGCCGATTAGACTACCATAATTGCATTCACCACACCTCTATCAAAGTTTCGTGCAAAGGATTTTGTCCCTGCAAAGGTAAATATTTTGAAAATAAAATGTTAAATATAGGTATACCTTGTAAAGAATATACAAATATTCTTTTTTATATTCGTCCATGTTCATCTTTTTTAGGATATACTTAAGTGATGTATAATCTACCACCATTAATTTACTGAATTAGTTAAATACTGTTTTAATTTTGATTGTCCGGTTCGTGGACAACTCTGAAGATATACAATAAGTAGTTAAATATACATATAGAACCTGTGATGGCCCAGTGGTAGAGTCACAGTCTTTGAGTCTAGAGATCCCCAGTTTGAATCCACACTTTGATTTCTATTTTCAAATTGAAATATGAGCAAATATCTGAAGATTGTCCAATATGAAGATAGTCCCGAATTCAAATAACTACCAAAAACATGCTAAAATTTCTAAAGAAGTGATCAAGTGTTTTTATCATCTATTTTTCTTACTGTTTCAAAACTGGTTATTTGAGATGAAAAATGTTATTATGAAATTATAATGCTTTTTTGTATGTACATACATATTTCTTTAGCCCAAAATTATTTAATTTATCACCCTCTAAATGACATTAATTTATGCGATACCCCATCAAATACTTAAGCTAATTGATGTGGCTAATCTAATGTTTAGATGCGGATAAAGCATACAAAAAGAAGAAGACTTATGGAGAACACCGAGCTAAGAAAACACCCCCTGTGTCTCCCCACCATCCCCACACTCAGTACAGTTTCACTCCAGAAGACTTCAAATATGATAACAAGCACTATAAATACATCAAGTACACAAAATACAACAATGTGAGTATAATTATATTTATGGATTGAATACTGTAAGAGCAGAAGAATAATGACACTGAGTGAATATTTTAGGAAAATACTGTTAGGTGCATTTGAAAGAACTCATTTGGTCACGTGACCCGTGGCTGTTTCTACCTAATATTGCAGTCCTTGATTTTCTCCCTGGAATTTAGCACTAAAGTAATGATTTTTCACATGTTTTAGATATCGACCAGAAACATGTTTGTATGGTTTATTTTTTAAATTATTTATTTATTTCCTTTAACCAACAAATTATGAAAATAAATAAGACGATGCAAACATGGTTCTTGGTGATATCTATAAATAATCATTGCTCTAGTGCTATGTTCTAGGGAGAAAATCAAGGATGGCACATCCTTTAAATGTTATATTTATATTTGTTATAAAAATTAATATTAAAGCACAAATTCCGTAATCTTACCTTTAAAAATACAAAGAGCCAATGAATATTGTTTTTATCTATTTTATTTTAGTTCTCTTAGCAATGAATGTTCTTAGTAGTAAAATTCTTATGATTGACTTTTACAGATGCTTCAAGCAAAAGCCCGTGAAAACTCTTTCAATGATGTCTTAGATACCAAGCCTAACAGAGTGTCTTCTATTCATGGTAAATATTTCAGAATATTGAAAAATAAAAACCTGATTTTTGCCGGAAGAATTCGCAAGTCACTAAATCTGGTCTAAGAAATTTTTATTTGTATCATAAAAAAGTTATGTTTATCGTTTAACACACAAACACCACTTTCTACACTTATATAATGTAAATATATCATTATATAATTAAGATTTAATGAAAACACCTAAACAGTGAAGATTTGACACTCACCCATTTGAGCACAATAAAAATATCAACATCGATTATCTCAAAACAATGTTTCTAGAGTTAGTGATTTTTGCCTGAAAGGTGTCGATCTAAAAAACCCTAGAAAGACCTAACATATCTACTCGTTCTATCGCTGAAATCTGAAAATTTTTCAGTAGCATCTTGGGGAAAACATATGGTTTTAATTATAGAAAATCACAAAAACTGAACCGGTCTATTATTGACCATAATAGGGATGTTTTTTGTGGATTTTGGCAATACTGCCATCTGCCTGCCTAGTTTAAAAACATATATTTTTAGAATAAGAAAACATAATATTTTCTTTCAGATAACAATATCTGGGACGAAGGAAATAATATAGAAAATGGTGTAAAATCAAACGGATGCAGTTCTTCTGCATTTGAGAGTATGGCAGATCGCTTACTGGACTGGTTTGCTGTTCTTATGGCTGATAACAACAAAAAACCCAACTCGCATTACCCATCAACAAAAGGTAAAAATACTTTAATAATGTAGGGCAAAGCAAAGTGATTTATATAATGGATATAATGTTGTTCTTATGCATATTTGTTTAATTTTTAAGGGTTTCCATCAGAATGCAAAAATGAAGTTCGATGGATGTTTGGACATTTGGATCGAGATAATGATGCGAGATTATCAATTAAGGATCTCTACTCATTAGGTAAGAAAATAAACTCTTTATTAAATAATTATAATGTATTTTATCAATTCTCCTTAGTCAACTGCAATGTATTATTCTTCAAATGTTATTTCGAAGTTTGCATACTATATCAGTACAATACTGATTTTATAAAATATCAATGATTTATATTTCTCGAGTTAATAATGTATGTTTATGTATTTTTTAGAACATGATGAGCAAGAGCGATGCATGAGACCGTTCTTGACAGCCTGTGACGTTAATAAGGACGCTTTTGTTATGCGAAGTGAATGGTGTCGCTGCTTCCAAAAAGCTGATAGACCCTGCGTAGCTGTCACGAGAAGGACAGCTCGTAATCATTTCAGTGGTAATTACATTATAGCTGTTTATTAAAACAAAATTGTAGATAAATACACTATTGTACAGTGTCCTCTGTAGCGTAATGGCTAAGACTATGGACTTAAGACACGGAGTTTCTGGATTCGATTCCCAGTTTGAACACAAAGATCAAGTGATATTTATCAAGCCTGGGTGTTTGTGATGTTTGTCTGTTGAAGTGTTTTAATAAATAAATAATAAATACCATCTCTTATAATGCGCAAAATATTATGGATTAGGTGATTTGAATTTTATTCAATCGATTGATATAAATAACATTCCATTCTGTCATAACTCAAATCCTAATTACATAAATATGAGGTATGTAAATTATTAAGTAATGAGAGAGGATTTTTAATATTTTTTAAAATTCTTTTAAATTTAATATTGTCTCCCTCAAAATAAGTTCCTGGAGACGGTTCTTTTAATCCTCTTAGTAGTGCTGGAACTCAGACACTGGAATAGCATTCAGCTAGTCGGTTACAGCCGCTTTAATGTTTTCGAGTGTACCAAAATGACATCCCTTGAGGTGAATTTTTAATCTCGGGAAGAAGAAAAAGTCACAAGGACTCAAGTCAGACGAATAAGTAGGACAGGAACTACAGAAATGTTTCTACTGGCCAAAGTTTCCACGGTATTGTGCCCAAGTCTGAAGTAAAAAACTTATAGTACAATGTCGCCTGAAATTGATGTCACCCATTTTTAGAACACACTAGAAAAAATTGTTTCACGAACACAATCGCTACTGACAACCAAATGATTCTAGCAAATTTAAACTTCAAACTTGTACTGAAGGCGTATGACATGTTCACCCAAAGTGTTCACCTGTCGCCTCTCTAAGTCACAGATTTTAATATACTAGTAAATATATTCTCTAAGTCTCGCACACAGGTCTCGCATTTCCAGTGTTGCCATATCGAACGCTATGTTGCCAGTCTCATTACTCAATTTACAGACGATGTATATAATACCTCTATAATAACTTATATAACTAACTAACTAGCAGAGAGGTTAGAACGCCACACCACTCTGTCCTGGCATACTTCTCTTGCTTCCTCCACATTCATACATCTTCTCATAACTTAAAAAATAAATCTGGTTTCCAAAGGAAAGTCTTTTTTAATTGTTTTAGGTGCATACGTTCCTCAATGCGATGCTTTGGGCTACTACCGGCCCCTGCAATGCCATGCTACCGTTGGATTATGTTGGTGCACAGATAGACATGGGAACGAGCGTCCGGGGACTCGAACAAAAGGAGAACCACGTTGCCCAGGTACACCATTGCCCTTGTACTTATAATATGCATTTAATCATTTGAATACTAATGGCATGTAAGTGTCCCTCTGAAGTTGTATTTATTTATTTATTACATCTCATTGATTCTGGGTTCACATAGTGTATTTTTTGAAGGGAACAATATGCCCAATTTTTGTATAAAAATTTATTAAATCAGTCCTTTATAGTTATTTCTTCATAAAATTCTCCATAATTAAAAAAATATGTTTTTATAAGAATTTAAATCAATTTTAATTTGCAGAATCCGATGAAGCGGTAAGCTTACCATCTGATGATGAAGATGGTGCGGGAGAAGGCAGCGCAGACCAACCTCTCGATTTTTAAGAATAAAATTCCACAACAAAACATTTTTCAAATTGATTGATCAAATTGAACAAATTAAATCCTGAAAACAATATACTCGGGTGATTTAAAGCATCAAGCAGGATCCACTAATTATATATATTATCTGTAACCTAAGAATGACTTTAGGTTTCCTATTTGTATTTTTTACATCTTGTATTCACGAAACAACAAAATTAGAACAAATGCTTATTGCACCCTATAGCATATGTGACAGGAGTGTTGTGTGGTTCGAATGAAAGAGAGAGAGTGTTGCCATGTGCTATTCCATCCTTTCCTTGCCATTAGATGATAATATTCTGTAAAATAAATTCTACTCTATACAAAATCATTTTTACCTCATTTTTTGACATTTATATTGGATAAGGTGCGGTTGAAGTCATTTTACAGTATAATTTTTGGATGGTCATTAGATAATTTTGTTACATTGAAATCATACCACGATTCATTTGAAATTAATACTAGAGCATTCTTATGATGAGTACAATATTATAGGAGAACTAACATTTAAAATATCTCTTGAGAATACAAAACAAACATAATATTTATATGTAATGGTTATCCATTGTAATTATATTGTAAAATGGTATTATGGGGTATAAAGTGTTTTCTTTTTAAAGTTTTGGAATTCAATTTGATATTTAGAAGATATTACATACTTAGTTACATTTTTATTTCTAAAATTGTACTTAGTGGATATAAAGAATTTGTTGAAGTATGAGTTTTCTGTGAATTATCCAAGTAATGATACTTACGTGGACTTTTTCATTAAATCTCTTGATTGTATTGAATAAGTAATTGCATTTATAGAATATACGCAATTTGGCCTACTAAAAATGTCATTAAAATAGTGAAGTGGGTTGTGCATCAAATGTGTAGTAGGCAATATTTACAAAGTATGAATAAATCTTAGAGGTGAATGTGCTTGAATAATATGAACTAGTTGTAAAGATTTGTATAAGCCATTTAATCTTATGAGAGGGCATTCCTTAGGAATATGATGATAATTATTTACTGGAAGATACTTCAATATTACAATATCTTTTAATCGCCAAAAATGCTTTGGATGTGATGACGTAAACCGATCACAAACTTGACATTCCATTATTTATATATTTTTATTCCTCTTTTTTGAACAATCTTGAGATAAGATACTAAAAAAGGGCATTTTTGTAAAATTGTCAAATTCCAAAAAAATTTGAAAATATTATTTTCTAAAAATTGAAAAAACATCTCTTATCTCTCGTATAAATTACAAGACAGGATATTTTTACATGCAGCAGGGTCAATTTATTGTCATGTATGTAAATCTATTTCTTATAGAAATATAATATTACGATGTGACATTTTATGTAATTCCGTATTTCTAAGTTGATTCAGTAGCTTTCCTGGTAATTCATACGACAACACAAACAGTTGTCAGTGTGTATGTAATAATTTGAGCATAACCAGGAGCTATTTTACAAAATGCCTAAAATATTCTTATATAATAATACATGAATACTTAACTGTCGATAGCATAGAATTATTTTTTAGTTTTTTAGTATATTTTTATGACATACCTAATACATAGATAAAGGATAAAAAATGCACAGTAAGCTATATGATTTATATGCAGAAAGTACATCAGAGCACAATGAAAATTGGTCGCTGGAATCCATAGTTCCAATAATTGTCAGGATGTTTTACTAATTACGTAGCGCAATAAAATTATTTTGAAATCACTGGCTTTAATAGATAAGTAGAAATTTTTTCCAACTTCTTTGTAGGCTTTATTTTAAAATGAATACTCAAGTCCTATTGCGTCCCACAAAAAGTCTCACTAATTATGTTAGCAAAAATGTTTTTGATTGGTGTTTTCCTAAATATTTTAAACAAAATATAGTACTGTTACCGTATAGTTTACAAAATAAAAATGTGTTTTATTTCAAACAACCTATACCTATACATCATATTTATATGTATAACACACAATGTACATTCAAACCTGTGCAGCTGTGGTAGGTATTTCGTATAAATCACCCTAAGTCACCGATCAATATAAATATTATATGAGGAACATCAGAGTACTCTACACTCTACATAAATTAAAAACAATAAGAACTTCGAGATTTACAAATGTAGTGCATCAAAACAAAAAATGGTATGTATTCACAAGAATTTTGAAAGGCAAAACACTACATCAATAATTTATAAGAATTCTGTAACACATTAAATTAATGTCTCGCTTACTTATATTTTTACTTATCATCATTCCATAAAGGCTCCCTAAGTGGAGCATATGCATGTATCCCACAAACAGCCTCCAAGCCATCAGTTCCTGTGGTACGTCAGGAAACCAAATGAGAGGAACAACATCCCAAACAACCAGGTTTTAGAGAATCTTTTTTTGTGGTCTTACAAGGAATCGAACCCGGAATCCCCCATGTCATGAGTTCAGCGTTTTAGCCATCACGCTATAGAGGCCTTTGTTTCAATCATGTAAAAGGGAGTTTGTATGAAGAGTTACTTGAACAGGTGGCGCTGTAGGATTGAAGCACTCACATAGGAATATTTTTACAAATCAACAGCATAGTACAAAGTTTCCGAAAATATTCAAATAATAATAAATAACAAGAACATACCAGATTCTAGGAAGAGAAGGGCTAGGGAATAAATAAAACAAATATAATTATTATATTTACATGTATTCAGT
Organism: Micrasema minimum; assembly: GCA_022494985.1. Lineage (NCBI taxonomy): Eukaryota > Metazoa > Arthropoda > Insecta > Trichoptera > Brachycentridae > Micrasema > Micrasema minimum. The sequence goes on along the minus strand of JAGVSP010003476.1, from coordinate 9,872 downwards.
TAAATAATTAGCTAGTTGAATTCCTTGACGTTATATCCAGCAGTGGTTAAGGAATAATATATTATAAAAGATGTGATTTATTTCTTCACTTTTCATTATCCATCATCTTAAGCTTTTTTTTCTACCGGGTCGTCAGCAAACTTGGTGTTGTAGATGGGGAGGTATTGAAGAACCAATTTCCATTCAGTAAAATACAACAGAGAAGTGACTCCCACGGCTCCAAACATTGATGCTGATCCAGCCCACAATCCCAAAAGCTGGATTTGTCTCTGACCAAACTTCATTTCGATGATAGTTTTTAAATAATTTACTCCAATAAGGGGTTACGTAAAAATGATTCGGAAAACCACGAAAAATCCACAAGGCTAAAACTGACAGGTTCAGATTGTCAGCTAAATGTTGCAAGTATAAAATAAATATATACCAAAGACAATATAATACTTTTATTGCGTATATGAACTATATAATAATAAAAGAGTGAACATAACAATATTTTTTTTTATGTACAAATAAAATAAAATTTAACCACCAACAAAGGTTGAAAATTTCAAAGGTAATTTATGTCTTTTTTTTCAAAGTTTTAAATTAAAATTATTGTGTACACTCAAGGTTTGTAAATTTTTATGGCGGACCTTCAGAATACAGATTGTATTTTTCTGAGTTATCATGCCGTGTTTGTGCCTCACAGCCCTGAAGATGGACCACAAACCCAGAAAGCCCACAAACACGGCATAATAACCCAGAAAAACGTAATCTGTAAATTTGTGTAATTTTAAGCCAAATTTAGCATTTTGTGCAAATTTTACGTTGAACATAAGATTACACATATAAACAGTTTTGCGGCATGTTGTGTCACAGCGTGGTTTGGAATTTTTCCGCGATGGGAAAGTTAAAGTTTGAAAGTTAAAGTTTGAAAGACAATCAATAATAAAATAGTGATAATTATGGACGCCAAAGTTTCTGCAGCAAACAAGTGATAGAAAAGAGATCAGATGTTGTCAAGTCTGGCAAAAAATATACGGTTTTGGGGAATGAATCGTTCAAAAGCGACCGACCGAATATTTGAAAATTATAACTTTAGCGCTGGCATCCCCATACACTCTTTTTCCGCGTGGCACTACGACTTCACTACTAACTGGGGTACTAACTACACTCACTGGGAATCAGATTAAGCGATCGTCTTTCTTTTTTCTGTATGAAATTATAGAAACGTAATTACTCTTTGAAATAAATAAAAGAAACGGCAATAAAATAAAATTGAAACATACAGTTTTTTTTTTAAAAAACATTACGATGGTCATGATTTACTGCACTTGATGTTGCAATGCAGTACCCTATGCACCCTTGGGTTCGGATAAAAGAAAATTGTGGTACTACAACTTAGTAGTTTTATTTTTTATGTTTTCAATACTTCAAACGCAAAAATAATTTTATTTGATATAACATATTTTCTTGATTTATGTTTAAGAATAATTTTTTTCTGAGTCCATGATTTTTGTTTTTCAAATAATACGATAATAAATATGCATGTTGGTGATGGCGTGTATATTATCCTCTTTTATTACTTTATTTCTACTCTTTACTGGTTTATGGTAAGTGCGGAGTTTCGGTAACTGGTAACTGGTAACATTTAAATAAGTTGATTTTTGTGGCCACTTTGTTGTAGCGATTGTCAAATCGTTATGGTTTTTTAAAAAATATCTTTTGCCCATGCATAAACTTGCAATTTATTGACTTGGATATTTTATTATATCAGCTGATAAATATGTGGGACTCCAGTCTATTTTTAAGCACCCTGACCCCGAAGTTTTACGTAGCCCTAACCGGTACATCTTCTCTTATTTCGGGATTGATTCTTATTTTTGAATGGTGGTATTTTCGCAAATACGGTACATCTTTTATTGAACAGGTTTCCTTAAATCATATTAGTCCGTGGATCGGCGGTGGTGATAACAATTCTGACCAAAATGTGAACTCTACTCAGAATGTCGCGGGGAATAATTGCCCTCAAACAATCCCCGAATGTAAAGTATGGAGGAACCCTCTTAATTTATTCAGAGGCGCCGAATATCAACGGTTTTATTGGGCAACAAACAAAGAGCCTCTCACCTACTACGATATGAATCTGTCGGCACAAGATCACCAGACCTTCTTTACCTGTGAGGGAGATGCGGGGAAAGCCGAGTATGAAATTATGCAGACTGCTTGGAGAGAGCGTAATCCCGTTGTCCGCATCAAGTCAGCTCAGACAGCGATGGAAAGAAATGCCGACTGTGCTCCCGCCTATATACTTCTAGCTGAAGAGGAAGCTACTACCATATTGGAGTCCGAGAGGATACTCAAGCAAGCCCTTAAAGTTGCCGAAGCTAACTACAGAAAGTCTCAAAATCTATTACATCAGGGAGCTATAATGGAATCTATTCACAGGCGAGATATCAACATATTGATCTATATCAAGAGACGATTGGCTATGTGCGCTAGAAAACTCGGCAAACTGAAAGAAGCTGCCAAAACCTTCAAGGATCTTACTAAAGAAGTACCACCGATTATGAATGTCCTCAACATACATGAGAATCTTATAGAAACTTTGTTAGAGCAACAGGCGTACGCAGATGTTCAAGCAGTACTGGCAAGGTACGACGATATAAGTTTACCTAAATCTGCCACCATTTGTTATACTGCTGCTCTTCTAAAAGCCCGATTAGTGGCAGATCGATTCTCCCCGGATATAGCATCCAAAAGAGGTTTAACGGCGGCCGAAATGACCGCTGTGGAAGCTATACACAGAGCTGTGGAATTCAACCCCCACGTCCCCAAATATATTTTGGAGATGAAACCTTTGATTTTACCCCCGGAACATATCCTGAAGCGAGGAGACTCCGAGGCCATTGCGTACGCTTTCTTTCACCTGGCTCACTGGAAGAATGTGGAAGGAGCGCTGAACTTGCTCCACTGTACTTGGGAGGGGACTTTCCGCATGCTGCCGTATCCTCTGGAAAGGGGTCACCTGTTCTACCCCTACCCCTCCTGCACGGAGTGTGCTGACAGGGAGTTACTCCCGTCGTTCCATGAGGTATCTGTGTACCCTAAGAAGGAACTACCATTTTTCATTTTATTTACAGCTGCTCTTTGTTCGTGTACTGCGTTGTTAGCTCTGATGACTCACCAGTACCCTGAACTCATGGGTCACTATGCGACAGCTTTGTTTTGCTACATATCACGACCATTTCAATATATCATTGACAAGATAGAATGGGTTTTGCCTATCAACATCTTACAACAACTATCTAAAATATAAAACTAAATGGGCGCTTATTTGAATCTCTAAAGTGTTGTGCGAATTTTTATTTGTGTAAGGAAAAATTTACATGTAAGATCTGGTTTTTACCAGAATATTGTACGTATTTTTGATTTATTTATTTATTTTTTACTAAGGCACAATATAAATATTATATTGCGATATCTTTAAAACACAATAAGTAATACATTTTTTTTCCTACCTAAGATCTGAATTTTTTCAATAAAATTTTTAGTTTTATTATAAAAAAATAATCTCTTCATAAATTTTAAATATTCCTGTTTGGTTACACTATTTTTTGTAATAAAAATCTATCTTAATTTGTGTGTATATTTTCTCCTATAAAATATTTGATCTCATAATTATGTAGGTTATTGAGCACACCAAACCTATACGTATAATTAATTACAAATATTTGGCTTAAAAATCTAATATCAAATAATATTTATGTATTAACTCAATGTTTGTAGCACTCACCTTGTAGTTTTCCATAATCATGAAATGAAACACACTTTTGTTTTAAACTACTTATTTATTTATATTTATTTTTACAAAGCCCCCCGAAGGAGTAGTATCTCCGAAACCGGTTGGCATTTTAAAAATAAGTAGTTAAAAACAAAAGTGTGTTTTCATTTCATAATATTTTAAATAAATCAAATACACTTTTATGATTAGAACGGTACATGAGCGTTAATCATCAACATTTTTTCCGACATAAATTACTTTTAATACTTTAAACATATCGACGCCTCCTACGTATAATATCGTAACCCACAAATCGTCGATTTTGAGTTTTTGGTGGATTTCGTCTGTATTTAACTATATCTTTAATTCTACCAAAACAAAAAAAATATATTTGCCAATAATAAGGGCTTTTTTGGGGCGTAATTTTGTCATATCTACAACCAATGCATATGAAAGAAAAATTTTTTTTAAATGCTCCTCCTGTAAAATCGCATTTTGTGGGTTACGATATTATACGTAGGAGGCGTCGATATTTTATTAAAAAACGTGAATCTATTATAAATTTTGTGATGAAAGTAAATGAAGTGTTGAATTATTTTAAGTTTGATTAAATTTGATCAGTTTGGTTATAATTTGAGTAGGGTGGTGACCTAGTCTTTGAGTCTCTCCACCATGATTTTATTCCTATTGTCAAGCTCAAGCAGCTTAGGTTTCATTGAAAAAAAGGAAAATAATTTAAATATGTTTAAACATCACAAGATTGTACTGACTTTTTTAGTGAACTTGTATTTATTAAGCTTCATCAGTTTCCCCTAGGTATATCACGATTAATTAGATGTGGTGAAATAAATATAAATAATACCCATTTCCTTACCCAAAAATAGAACCAAATTTTCTGGCTAAAAGGTTAATGAAAAACATGGAGTGCCAATAATAACCCCGAAGAAATTTATCTCAAACATGAAATTTTTATTAATGACAGGTTTGCTCTGAAGTCACTTCTGGAATTTGATTGCGTTAACTCGTTGACAGCCTGGAACCCCGGTTGGGGTTATTTAACTACTCAACTGAAACACCACGAACTCCGTTGAAGGTTTCCGATTCACACATTTTGTATCGTACAAGTATTTCTGCGGCGCTCAAGGTGAGCTGTTGTGCATGTTGTGGTGTGATAATTGAAGTTATTTTTATACCCTTACTAAATTGTATTGGTTATTGAAATTTTCTTTTTTACACCTAAAACGAGTATCTGGACCATCTCGGTCGACATTTGAACATTTGACATTGAAGTTATTTTTATACCCTTACTAAATTGTATTGGTTATTGAAATTTTCTTTTTTACACCTAAAACGAGTATCTGGACCATCTCGGTCGACATTTTTTTCAATGATGGCTACTCGGATGTAATCCAAAAGGTAAAGGCTGTCAACGGGTTAATCCAATATTGACTAAAAATAATTTCCATATTTTTTTTACATTGAGTTAATAAAACCAATCAATGTAATAAATTGTAATATAACATTTGATGAAATAGCATAAATATTTTTTTAAAATCAGTTTAAGTGAAAATCAAATAAGATATAAATAGGAAGATGAGTTTTCTAGAAACTTTTTATTGTAAAAATGTCTCAAACTTATCTTTGAACAAAATATTGCAGTATGTATTTGTAATATATTTATTTTTCGTCTGTTGATATTGTATAATCCTTGTTATTTATTATAATATTAAGTTATTAATATTGAATGTGTTTTAATGAATTTTAATTATGTAAGTATCTAAATGTACTTAAATGTTAGTCAAATAAATTGTGTGCCAAAATAAATAATGTCAAATTTTTTGTATCCTATGTGGAATGTGTGTGGATTCCACAAACTCCCTCCAAGCTAAGCAATCGGCCAACATTTCCCGTACGTCTACATCTAGTAGTTCCATTGTAAATTGCCGATGAATTGTCAACAGTGAACGTCCAGGACGCCAAGATCCTGATGCCTTGTAAAATAGGCAAGCACGGTTAAAGCTCTCAGGAGGTATACATAGTATATACCCTAGTCAGCGTGACAGTAGATAAGTACTAAAGGTTGCTTCACTCGTTATCTTATTTTTGTGGTCCCTATAGTTGAACTACTGCACACATAAAACTCTTCCGAGACACTTATTCTCAAAATTCTGCCATCTTGGGCACTAGTAAGGTGCCCCGACTAGCGTCATTGAAATTAAGTATGTAAGTAGCACAATTTTCATCCGCACTGTCCATGCAGGTACCCTGCAAAGTACCGGGCCATTGTGTTTCTTCCTTTATGCTTTAACCCGTTAATGATTTATTTTGCTGTTCATTGAATATTATTATTTATCACAAGGTTTTTTAAATAATGCCTGTTATAGAAGTTCCGAGTGTAAAACTAAAGGATAAGAAAATAAAACAAACATTTCACTATAACACAATAGTCAAAATCCAACTAAATAGTTTTATTTCAGTACTGTAGATTTGAGACATTTTTGGCTGTTCATTACAGTGTAGTCTTATTAACTAAGGACATAAAATATTCTCTACTCTGATTGAAAATTCATAAATGACTTAAATATTATAATGCACATAAAATTATGCTATCCGATTGAAAAATAACAATTCACTCTTAAAAAAAGTTAAATCTTCTACACATGGAATGATTTGGTGTTCTTTGAAATAAAAATTGTAAACATTTTATTAATAATTAATATTACCAAAGACACAATGACTAAAACTTATCAACTTATTTAGTTTTAATAAAATAAAATAGATCTCTTTTTATGCTTTCAATTTTCTTCCAAGGCTAGTATTATTTGAATGTTTTGTTTCTCTTTTTAGTCGTCGCTGTTCTCTTAGTACATCTGTTGGATCAATGTTTTGTTCATCCCATCCAGAGTTTGCCTCTTCCATCCACTCGCCTAAATCTGTAAGCTATTCAATACATCAAGATAAAATATCATCAAATGCGTCCAATATAGAAAACTACAAAATCTATTTGACAATATAATCATGAATGGTGCTCTTTTCTTGACATGTCTTTTTAAATACACAGGATAGCTAAATAAATATTCTTTATGTGTATGTTTGTAAGTTAGTATTTTTAAGAAGTTAGAAAACTAAAGTTTACAGTTAGACCACTTCAACACTTACTCGTACACTGTCTGATGAAACAGCAAGTCGGGATAAATCTGGAGCATTATTTTGTGATTTATCACTTGAATTTCCAATGACCACCTTTTTTTGTTTAATATAGCGAGGAGTCATTTCCTGAAGAAAAAAAAGACTTAATATTTTATCCATAACATACATGCTTACTTCGACCCTTGCGTTTATAATTACATTTGTTACGGCCATTGCCATCTTCAGTATGCACTGATACAACATTTGATATACTTCAAAGTATCATTAACTTATTATTGGCAGTAGAGTGTCACCTATATTTTGAAAGTGACAAAGAGAAAGAGTTAAAGATAATTTAGCTAGTAAATATAATAAAGGATAACGTTTGAGATTAAAACTTAAGTCTGAATGAAATTTTAACATTAGAATTCCAGTGTAAAATTGACTGATTTGAAATTCAGTGACAAATCTGTAATACTTAATGCTTAATACCTGAAACAGGTTATCTAAAACTTGATCATCAGGATTATGTTGGGGAACGTTAGAGTGGGCTACTTTTTCTCGATACAACTGAATGTGATCTTGTACAGTTTGGGGTTTCTTATTTGCCTCATCACCCCAGTACTCATTCCACCCGACTGACTCCTGAAAGAAAAATATATTGTAATTCTACGTTTACTGATTTGTGGGACCTAAAAATACAATTTTAGACAAATTCAATAGCCCGTATATTCAGATATAAAGAAAGTATCAATAGAAAACCATTTACAGATGCATCTAAATTAAATGAGAGATGTTGTGAAAATATTCTACGAAATTTAATCAGGGGAATTGAATAGAAATTTTACTTTCGGTACTTGCATATTCCACTATGGGCCGCAGCCAAGTTTGATTAAGTATGAACTATCTAGGTACGTCAAAAAAACAAGAGGTTACTTGACTGATTCTATAATCCCAATAATAATTTTTTTTAACGAAACAGCATAATATACTATTATATTTTATAAAATCTGCTTAGCTATCAATAGCTTTACTAATCTTAATCCTAAGTTTTAGTCTTAAACCGATAAGAGAAATACGAAATAGTATCAGTATGTTACTCCTGAAAATAAATTCCGTTAAAATGGTATGAATCAAATGGAAAATTTACAACGTACTTAGTGACTACTTACTTCATTTTCATTGTTGTTAGGAACAATTATATGAGTGAGACACTCATCTGCATCATAATTCTGAGATCTTCGTCTTCCCCGAAAACAACATAAAGCCCTTTTAATAGCACCAAATATGATAAGTATAAGTGCTTTTATTCGGTTAATAATGAAGTTCATATTTAGGTTATGTTCTCTTTTCCTGCAAAAACCATTGCGGTACGGTTGAATTTATGTGAGAAAAAGGATTATCATGGTAGGACCGATGTTATTATACATTGTTATACACCTTAAGTGTATAAAGCTTTTAAAATATAGTATAACATTTATAATAAAGTGAATCTATGTATGTCAAATGCATATTGTAACGATTGAACCTACCATACAATACTATGTTAGTAGTTTTATAAGAGATAAATGTTGTATTAATCCATACCAATATTGAGTTCATATAATACAGTTTTCTGAATCAAACAAATAAGCCCTTGGAGATAAGGGACATTTTCGATTTTTTGTCAATTTTTGTTTTGACAGGTTATGCCCAGTAGAGGTGGACTAATATATAACCTAACTGGTTAATTCACGACGTTATCAAACCCCACATTAATTATTAGTAGTTATAAACTGGTAAACGTGGTTAACAATTAACGCCCTTCTATTTCATCTTACACTTAGGTAAAAACAGTAAGCAGAAAAGAGATGCAGCGTTTATTATCCTCCGTCCTGTTTAAACCTGAAAGAATAAACACGAAGAAAAAGGATAATACTAGCGTTACTATTAACGTTATTAACGTATTAACTGCATGATTTTCACTGTATTCATTATTATGCTTCTGTTTCACCTAACCCTCGGACTAAATAGTGAGTAAAAAAAGGATGCACTATTTATTATCCTTCGTCTCGTTTTAACCTGTAAGAATAAACACGAAGAAAAAGGATAAGGCTTGCGTTACTGCCGTTACTGGTGATTTATTATCCTACGTCCCGTTTTAAACACATGATAATAAATCGGTGGAAAAAGAGATGGTGATAGGTTAAACGTTACCAAATAACCAAATTCGAAGCAACTATCAGAAATCATAAACGCCGTTAATAGTAACGCTTACCAGTAGTCGTTAAAAATCTGGTAACGTATCAGTTATAACCGTTTTTGGAATTTAACGCTTTAACCCACCTCTAATGCCCAGAAGCAAAGATTTCGAAGCGAATATAATAATGTTTTTACCATAGAAAATCAAAATAAATAGCTAGATTTCATTGGCTACAGCATTTAGAGTAAGTACTATTATTTTTTAACTGACTGGAAATTTTCAAACTTGACAACATTCGCAGGGAAAATTAAAAAGTATATGAAAGAAGTTTTCCTCAATATTTTACTTTCCATTTTGACCATAAAAGATTTAAGGAAGAAATTTGATAGATTCGTTAATAATGTCTCAAATTTTATGTGATTTATGTTCTTCAAAAGACAAGTTACAAATTCCTTTATTCGGGGAATATGCAAGTGAGAAAAGTTTAATACATAAAATAAATACATGCCTTCAAATTAAAGTTGTACCCGAAATAAACTCTGTCTCAAAGTGGATTTGCTACGTTTGTATTCAAAAGGTTGAAACGTTTTTTGAATATAAATCAATTGTGACGGATATTAAAAAAATGCGAATGCAATCATTTGAATCGGAGCGTGGTTACATGATATCAAAAAAAAAAATCAGAAGTCATCCGGCAGCATGATATGTCGAATGATGATATTTGGAGCGTAAGTGGCGAAATAAGCGGCAATAGAAACGGTTTCATAAATTCTTTCAAAAAATAGCCAAAAGAACGGA